>VZTG01021103.1:758083-867655 GCA_013397845.1 Melanocharis versteri | reverse complement strand
TTTTTTTTTTAAATCTTCCCTTTTTAACGCCTACCCTTGGTATTCCTTTACCCTTGTGTTTCCTTAGTGTATTTGCTTTCAGGGTGCAGTTTATTTTCCCAGAATAGTGAAGATTCATACTTCTGTCATACTTTCACTTCACCTACCCATAATAGGGGATTTTCACTCACTACTCTCAGTGTTTAATAGCTATAGAGACAATCATACCTCCTGCTGAGATGCTGTCCATCTGCTTCCAAGGTATTGTGACTAATGGGACTGAAAAGTGATGCTCGTCATGTAACAGCAGTTTGAATGGGCATCAAGAGCTCTGCAATGTGAGCAGACACAAACTTTGAATAAAAAAAGTCTGGTCTTCCAGCATGTACCGTTGGTTTCCCTAAATGTTCAATATCAATCTTTTTTCTCCTAGTTCTGTTTTCCTGATGAATTCCCACGTGCTAATCAGAGTGAGAAAGTGTGTAGAAACTGCTAGGAGACTACACATCACATCAGGGTCTTTCAGCTTAAAGCAGAGTGCTCAGGAGCTCTAATTCTACTTTCTTCTGTTCTCGTAGTGGAAAATATAAATTATAAGGATGTTGATGCCTTAGTAATTTGCTAAGATATTATTTAATTAAAAATTGATAGATAGTAATAAAATTCCACTTTTAACTGGCTCAATTCCACTTCTTACTGGCTCAAGTTTGTCTATTTTCATTGACTTGAGCAGTTCCATGGACAACAGTGAAGATGCATTCTAACAACAAATTTTTATTGGAGGGTTTTTTAAATCATATGTGGGTTTCAGTTCAATGAAAAATAGGCAGGAGAAAGAAACACTTGGTATCCTGTGGTAAGTCAGTTTATTGAATGATAATTTCCATGCTCTTTAGCAATATAGGTTGTGTCAGCCTTCACAGTGTTTGTGCAGCCATCTGAGAGCAAAAATGCAGCTTTCTTCCTCGCGGGGCAGCATCATTGGTATGCTGGAGCTGACAGCTCAGCCGCAGATTGTGCTCAGGACAATGTCACTAAACACACTAAGCACCTACCCTTTTCATTAACGGGTTTAAAACAACCTGGGAGCCCTGTTGACAAAGCTTATTGCAAATATGTTCCAGAGATGAGAGCAGGCATTAGTGCTGCTGGAAGTGAGCAGAGCATCGGATCTCTCTAGCTATATTACCTGCCTCTACTGCTCTTCTGTTCAAACACTTCACGGACTTTCACATTATTTACCCTCAAAAAGCTCTGTAGTGGCAGCTGTGCCTTTATCTCTGGTTCACATTGGAGGAAGTTAGAGTGTAGCTAAACGACTTGCCTAAAGTCATACAGGAAGTATAGAGTGAATGGAGAAGTTAAACGAAAGATTAGTTCACTGTTTTTTAGACCTTTCTTCCTCATTAAATAATTCTTGATTTTGTAGATGAAAATGAAGGAGTTATTTACTGTGAAATGTAGCATAGAACACAAATTCTAATGCTTTTACATGGCCAATCACAACGTAGTAGATGTATCTGAGCAATTGCTTAATGCAAGCTGCAATTTAGAAGGAATCATAGCAAGACTTTTTCTTGGAAATGCATGTAGGCTGCATAAATATTGAAATTATTTGTGTGTAAATGATTCCCCGCAATATTGCCCACAACTGTCAGAAAACTGGCTTGGTATGGAGCAGCAAACCACTACAAGTGAGTAGATTTGAAATGAGATGGGTAATGGAAAGCCTTTGCTCTTGGTTCACCTTGTGTCACCACAGAAGTGCAGTCACTGAATCTTGTGTGTGAAGAACTAAGAGATGTGACGTGGATGGTGGAAAACGTTTAGGTATTTACAATTTGTTATTGCATACCAGAGCAACTGTGAGATAGTGAGATTAAGAGTAACCACTTGCCAGATAACATCATACCAAGCATCTTTACTGGGGTTGCACATCTTGACGCTTATCTCAGAACTATCCAGGGAACTATCCAGGAGACTTGTTTCACAAAATGTCCTCTTCCCTACATTCAGAGTGATTCAGAGATAGAGACAGGGGGAGTCTCTGGTTATACACTTGCCGCAAGGCGTCCTAATGAAATATTAGTGAGACAGGATGGATGAGACTGGAATAAATTTGTATAATCATATACAAAGAATCTTGTGCCATCCTATAGAACAAAACACTCCAAGTTGCTTTGAAAAGCCATGTGATTTCCATTAGATCCAGCCATCTGATTCTTCTCAAGTTGCTATTAATGGCCCCATCTATCACAATCTAGTGTGATATACAGTTCATCATCATTTCAGTTTATTTCGACGAGCAGAGAGTTTGTTGTGGTAGAGTGTTGCTGGAGGGTACACTAGATGGCATTCTTGATAACTGTGCATTGCTCTATGCTCTTACTGATGCTCAAATATGGTTTAGGGATTCCTGGAATAATTTCAGCGAGTGTGCTAAATTCCCCATCTGTGGCAGATGCTTAGATGCTACGCATATAGTTCTGGCTGTATGTCACCTTCCTGGGTACAGACGAGTGGATAACTGGTGTTTAAGCTTTGACAGCTCGTTAACTAGTCGTCATGGAATTGCTGGGTTACCTGTTCAGAGACAGGAGGCTCTGCAGTGCAAATCAGGTTGCCTCTACTGACTTCAAAGGGAGCAGGCTTCTTTATGTTGGCTTTGGATGTGCCCCACTGCCTTTAAAACGTGTACCCCTTGAAAGCTCTCCTGTGCAGAAGCCTGGGGCACACAATTATGATGACCTTCTTCATGATCTTATTGTAACATTCATCCTCTTTTCCCTTGTAGTACTTGGCACCAACAAGTTGCATTTAATATTAGATAAAAACTAGCTTGAGGCAAACCCGTTTCTGTTTGCATTTTAAACTGCAGAGCATTCTTTGGGGATCTGTAAAAATAAAAGCCAACAGGCCTGATGTCCATCTTTTCAAGGCCCTTATCTGCACCATATAGATTAGCATAACCAGTATTTAGAGTTCTCGAAGAAGATAAATCTATTGTATTTACATTTTTGTTAGCAATCCAGGAAACTTCATATAAGATTTGTTATCAATAAATATTTATGAATTCAAGATAATGTTTCTATCTGACACATATGTAGCAGTGGGAGGATTTTATGCTGCATTAATATAAAAGAATGAAGCACGATCAAAATGTCTGTGTTAGTTGGATTCAAAATGTCTAGGAAGGAAGTAATCTGTCAGTCAAGAATTATTACTCACTAGAGGGATATTTATCAATCATTCTAACTGAAAAGAAAATCAAAAAGCAGACTCAACCTAAATATTCATCATTACTTTGGCTTTTGAGGTTTCAGATATGATTTCCTGGTCAGTGGCAGTTTTTTCGAATGAACCACTACAAGGCACAAGCAGAGACCCTTGATGAAAGCAGCTTCTTGTGTCTGTTCTTTATAGTCATCAGACTATGATCATCAAGCATGATCTGAAGTTTTGAATCACTGAGCTGAAAGAGATCTTAAACCTTCATCTAGTACACTTGCATGCTTTAAAACAGGATGTAGTGTTTTCAATCTATGTGATATAACTTCTTCTGACCAGCATTTGGTCATCACTGTTTGCACAGCATTTTGAACATATGCTAAAACTAACAAAATAAACAATCTAATCCAGTCAGATATGTAAATATTAAATATGTTGAACATTAACTTGAACATTCAGCTGAGCAAAGTGGGAAAGGAATGCAGAATGTTTCAGTAGTATTTGTTTTTCATTAAAGGAGTTGCTTTATATGCTATAAAACTATTTTAGTGTTAATATACTTTATACAATCCTTTAAATTTATGTCCCTCTTAAATTTACCAAGTCTGCTATACTATTATCCCTATTATTAATTGTCCATTTGCACCTATTTATATGCACTCTTAAAGTGAGGCCAGTCACACTGTCATGTGTAACTAGTTCAGCCAAGCAATTTGGTGAGAACTGAAAATTAGTCACAAATTGACAAATAATGTCACCTGGAGTTCTGTTTGTGTAACTGTGTCAATTTTGTCTTAATTCACAGGGCTAAACCTTTCCCTGTACTTCCTTTTGCCTATGGATTTTAGACTTCAGAGTAAATTGGAGGGGAAAACACATGAAAACTTGGACAAAACTGCCCAGATTGTTTTAGTGTCATCTCATACTGAGTGACCTGTTTCAACAGAAAATGGTTTATCCAGCAAATTTGACTGTTTTTGAAATACACGCAAATATGCTCTGAATGTTCCAGCATGTGCAGAATTTGAAATTACCCATCCAATGACACACTTCAGTCAAAGGTTGACGGTGAGCTGTTCACGTGTGCCTGTGGGCATCCTTTCTGTGTGCATGCTCAGCACAACCCTGTCGCAGTAGTAAGCAGCAGCTCCAAACATAAAAAGATTGACTGTTGCTCTGAGTTTTTCACTATGTGTATTTCGTTCTACGTGTCTAAGCCTTTGGTCGTCTCTTTCATATGTGACACCATTTCTGTTACCTTGTTGGATGAATTCCCATGCCAACATCAGCTGCCAAGAACAGCTATGAACTGGTGCAGCACAAACACTTGTACATACTCAGTTCATGAGTCAACCCTTATTGACATGCTAAGCAAACGAAAATTGGCAGAAAGATAGAAGCAATAACAAGTACTATCAAACTGAATTTACTGGTTTTGTTCTGAATAAACAAGCATTTTGTCACGGCCTTTTCTAGTTTTAATGTCTTTTATTTAAAACTCTTTTATGTAGCATCTCTTTCAAAACAAAAAATCCATAGAGATACAGTTACTTCATCTTCTAAAAGATCACACAGGCATTATAATGACCCAAAGGTGAATGTCAGCTATTAGCAAACCCCTAACTAGGTGAGCTTTAATTGATTCGAGGTTTCATAATGAGATTTCACACAGCTCTGTATAGTGTGTAGCTGCATGGAGTTGAGCCACATGCAATTTTTAAAGGGCAATTATAAGAATTCTTTGTTAGAATGCAATGTCCCCTGTGAAAGAGGAGGAGCTGCCTCAGTGCTGCCAAGAAATTTCGGCATGATTCTTATATTAAATACATTAAAAAGATACAAGTGTACATATATGTGTATATGCAAACAGATACATGCATACATGTATGTATACACATGCATGTATGCAAAGATACACATCTATACATATATGCATCTCTTAATACACCTAAATATATATTTTAAAAAATGGCATTTTTATACATTATACAACTGTATATGCATAGACAAGAAATCAATCCAGCCATGGTTTGAATGCAGGGGAGTTTGAATTTTTTTTAAAGCTGCAACATAAAGGTATTTTAATTTGAAGTACAAAAGAGGTCAATTTTGGATTCCTTTCTGTGCCAGGAAAGGCTAATGCGTAATTATGTTATGCTTTTAGTGTCTCTTTAAAATAAAATCTCATTGGAACAGAAAAGGGCTCAAATAAATGTTACTTTACTTAGGCTCTTGGTGAAAATAATGGTTTTCACAGTTCATTTGCTGTTGGTTTACTTCATACAGCTGTGCATGGGAATCAGGTCTGCAGGTCATTATACAATCTTGATGTTCGTGGCTGAATCATCTGAAGAAATTGATTGAAAACATACCTCACCTTTGATGTGGGTTTTTCTCCCCTGAGTTTTACTTTGTATTTAGTTCATTATGGTATTTCTGGAATGCTGAGTCTTTTTGACATTCATACACCCATGAGGGCAACAAAAGGTCTAGCTTGCACTAATAGATGCAAATTATATCTAATATCCTATACTTAAATAAATCTCAAACTACTGTCTTAAATTGATAAAGTCCAAGAAATATAAATAGAAAGCAACTTTGGATCATATTGACATGAAACATATCATAGCACAAAGATTTTGGTGTTGATTTTGACCTTAACTTTGCATTTTACACTGCTCCTGGATGAAGTCAAAAGCTTAATGCTAGGCTTTATTGTATTCATTAGCAATCTTTCATATTGTACTGGCCTTGCATGTCAAGTAAAAACACATTAAAATGTATGTTATGTCACTAAGAGATGATGTAAATCTTTATTGAGTCTTTACCTCTTTTCACATTGAAGGCTGGTTAATCTCTTCAATTTTCTTTTGTGGAGGGATAAATAGACCACACAAGAGTCAGAGGGATGTGACTAAATCATATAATCTCCGACCAAAAAGTAGGAGAAGCATTAAGCCTACGTGTTTCTGAGGTAGATACACAGGGTATAGGTAGCAAAGCTGGTGACTGGCCATGCTCTAATATATCATCTTTGGAACAGGCTGCCCAGAGAAGGGGCGGATGTCCCATCCCTGGAAGTGTTCAAGGCTAGGCTGGATGGGGCCCTGAGCAACCAGACCTAGTGGATGGCATCCCTACCCATGGCAGGGCAGCTGGAACTAGATGATCTTTGAGGTCCTTTCCACCCCAATTCATTTTATGATTCCGTGATCCTTCCAACCCAAAGTGATTTCTCCATGTCTGACAATGGTGTATCAGCTAACACCTTATCTGTCCCTATTTTGCATAATTGATCAAAAGTTGTATTTATGAACTCTACATGGGAACATGTTTGAAAGAGGCTGGGTTATTAAAGAAGATGGAAATGACAAGAAATACTGAATTTCTGTGTTCATATCTTCTATGTAAAATATATCTTGGATTTCCCACAAGAGACACTGACATGTTAGATGATGCTTGCTCTCATCGCAGAGATCAGGTTTTGGCTAAAAATCTTTGAAAATTTGTGTTCAACCTGGAGCAGATACCAGCCACAGCCACTTCCATATTCTTTGTAAATGGGATCTGAATAGGGCACAGCCTGAGTCTGAGTCTCTTTTCAGCTTCCAGGAATAGTTCAATTCCTCTTAGCTTGTCCTCAGGCAAATGCAGTAACTACAGAGCTCCAGGTAACATTGACAGCTGGGGGAGAAAAGCAAAATTCCGCATGCTTGTTGAAACTTGTTTTGTTACTTTTCAGAAAAGAATGCAGGATTCAGGGAATTTTAAATAGAAAGCACAGTTGAGTAGCTACTCAGTAGCTAAGTCACAAAGGATGTGTCATTCTCAGAGGAGTCATGCTGATTTTCTGGTTTCCTTCTAGCCCAAAGAACCTTAGTTATTTTACGCATAGTCCATTACCTCTGACCACTGACCTAAGTAGAAAGAAATCCCTTTGGCAGGGGGAAGAATTAACTTTCACCTCCCACTTCCTGGGGAAGCCCCTATGTTTTAAATCAATGGTTTAACTGCACTGTGTCCTCTTCCCAAACTCAGTAGCTGTGAAAGCACTCCATGTTTTCTGGGGATCTGATCTGGTCAATGTGCATAAGCTCTGCCCTGACAGTGCTTACCAAGTCAGAACACCCTGAGGGGAATTGAGTGAAGGAAGGCAGCCGGGTCTTCACTGAGAGCTTTACAGTGCAATGTTCAACAAGGCAATGTTCAACCATGTCAGAACATGAGCTCTTCTGCAATTGTGCAGAAGTTAAGCTCTTTGGAAAGTTTAAGGTCATGAAATGCAACAACTGTGAAGACTAGGTGACTATGATGCTTATGTGGCATCTGAAAAGGGGCTTTCAGGAACCCCATTTTGGATGTAGTTACCAAAATGTCAACCTTTCCCCAGATAGGTGCCTAGATGCTTTTCTTTTTGCTTATTTTTGGGTTTGTATTCAACCTTAAATCCTAGGCCAGATAACATCTTGCCCCTGAGCAAGACTTGTGTGATCTTGTACCCGGAGAGGTGAGCTTGAGAATGAAACGGGCCCTCTAGTTACCTGTCAGTTCTCTGAAGAGCTGGCTGGTGCTCAGCATGTCAGCTTTACCCCTCTTCAACTATGAGAACGATTTGAACAGAGGGTTTCTTTTGTATTCTGAATAGGTANAAAGCTGTGTGTGATGCAAGCTCTCTATCAGCAGGTCAATATGATGAGGAATATAGTTGTAAAGCCAGATACTCTCAATCAGGTCTTATTTCCAGCTGCAGGCAAAATCTTATCCTCAATGGCAACACATGACTATCGAATCAGAGGAGGCCAGAACTTCTTCTCATAGAAAGGTAGGACATAAATATTTAGCTAACATATAGAGCACTGCATAATTCAACTATGAACTTAAAAGGGTCATTGAGGTTCAGATGGACTCTTCATAAGTAAGCAAAGTATTTATTTTTCTTTTTTAATTGTAGAGATCCTGTTTTCATAGCAATACTATTATCTTATATGTTCATATCTGAAGATCTTGCTTTCTCCAAAAGCAGGAAATTATTCTGATAACAAAAAAGAGTGCATTTATGCATATAGTACCTACAAAACCACTTCCTTTGAAGAAACAACATAAACTATAGGGCAGAATCTATTTAAGTGTTTAAATACTGATACAAAAATCAGACATGCTCAGTAAAATAATAAAATATTTTTATCAGCTATTTTCTATCAATTCAAGAAGTTTCATGTGTGTTCCTTGGAGGAAACTACCTCCTTGTGGCTGAAGAGTACACTTTTAAGGGGAATAAGAAGTCCTTTAACCAGTGCATGTTTGTACTTCTGCAGACACTCGAGTGGGGAACCTGCTTCTATCAGTGGCAGGACAGCTGCTGATGCTAGACAGAAGATGGAAATTCTCGTGTGTTTCAAGATCTCCTGCTTCAGATGTGGAGATACCCAACAGGAGAAAAGATGTGAGGTGCAGTTAGGCACAGATCTCCACATTTCAATGTATTTAACAAGGTACTGGGAAGAATCTGAGGCCCTGGTGTAGAAAAGTCTCTTGAGCTTTGCTTTTGCAGGTACCTCAGCTTTCAGCCTTTGTAAAGTGCAGCAGAGGAGACGCTGCACAGTCTGGAGAAGAGGCTTTTCTGTCCCACCAGAAATCTGCTCAATAGCTTGTAGGAGATACGGAGAAGTCTGTACAGTCAAAGCTGCTATGTTTTCAGGAAACCAATACCTGGAGGAGCAGTCCTTGTGTTCCTGATATAATACTGATCTGATATTCTCACTGCATTAGGAGCACAGTTTTTTCCCCAGTCCTTAATGTAAGCTTCCAACATACTGTGGGCAACGAAGTGTAGCCACGATGAAATCCAGCAGCATAGTCCAGCAAACATAATAGCTAAGCATGGACAAATGAGAATAAATTGTTAACAACTTGCTGCAGATGTCCCTACTTTGCTATATACAATAGCTTCCCATTTTCGAGGCGTCTTCAGAAGAGGTGGGTTTGTTTACAGCACTTTAACCAAATACTTTGCTTTACACTGAGCATTTCCCATTATTGTCAGTATTCAAACATGGAAATGGGAAATATCTTTGTACTACAGAACTCTGACATTGTTGTTGGAGTTTCGGTTGGTTTGGTTTAAAATTAGTTGTAATAAATTATGTTTTTTGAGAATTTTCATTTGATTCACCAATTCCTCACCCTTAAGAGGCTTATTTTTTTAGTGGGATTTTTCGCTACAGATGCCAAAAATTATTTGACTTTTTAAAACTCATAGTGCCTGGGAGGCACTTCCAATCTACCGTATGAGGCATTTCTGAACCAGATTGCATCCACACAATTTAATTTAATAGCTCCTGATATATTTAGTCTTCATGAATTTCCTGAATCCCATTTTGAACCTAAATATATACATATATTTAAGGGGTGTGTAAGCTGCTTGTAGCAATGAATTTAAATAATTATGCTTTGATCTATCTATCAGAGCTGAGTACAGGGCAAGACCCTGAGTTTCTCATGTTTGTTAGATGAGGTTTTACAAGATCACGTTGAAAGCATGATAGAATGTGTGGTAAGACTGGCAGTGGAGTAGCCATATAGCAACCTACGGGAAAAATCTAAGAATAATTATATAATTTCTGCATGAAATGTCAAATGTTATAAAGAAGTGATTTTGAGATTTAACACAACTTCAGGCTCTTTAGTCTACTTGCAATCGTGGGCAGAATTTGTGTACATACAACTCATCTTTGGTGTTTGGCCACCTGTACTACCTGTCAAAAGGCATAAACCTGTCAGTGTGTTACATTCTGTCATGTAAACTTCATTAAATTTATTCACTTCAAAACCCTGTCAGATGTACAAGGATTACTTTACAAGTTCACTAGTGATAAAAAAAAATCACTGAACTCTCAAAGTCTTACTAAATAATTGGAAATAATTAATATTTCCAACTGTATAAGCAGTTGAGTCTGCTTTAAAAGACAATTAATGGCTTTTCTGAGCTACTAATCTTCCTACAAAAGATTAGTTCTGATGATCACTCTTCCTTCTCTTTCCTCAGCTTTAAAAATCCCACGCAGCTTTTTTCCAGGAAGCCTTGCCACAACTACACAGCACAGTTTCATCATCCTCCTGTATTCCCCACCATGAGCTTTTACCAACTGTGTGAAAATAAACAGATGGAGCACTGGAAAAAGTAGAATACATCATAGCTCTCACCTGATGACAGCGGTCTTTGTCTGATTTTTGAGGTTCATATGAATTCTGCCTTTGCAAAGCCTGAAAACAAGTGAACTGCTCCATCTTATTGGCTTGAAGAGAGCTGTAATAGATAATTGTCTTCTCTGAGTATGTCTACAGCTATCAAAAAGCGATATTCTGTATTCTTTCTATGAGACCAAGACTGGAGTTTTTGAAAAAACAGTGTTTTCTAGAGAGAGTAATTTAAAGAGACGCTTGCATAATAGTTAGGTATGGGGTAATTGTTTGGTTTGAAAGCCGGATTTCAAAGGCTGCCAAATAGCTTGTCTTTCATCAGTTTTTAGGGCTCACAATGTAAACTAGAAAACATTCACTCCACTTAACAATACTATTTTAGTAATCATAACATTATCAAGATTTTAAAGAAGGAGGCTATTGATTTCTTCCTCTGAAACTTTTAGAGAAAATCATATATTACAGGAAAGGTTCCAGAATAGATACAGGCTCAGCAGAAAAATTATAGGATCATTTGATTTTCCTTGTTTCCTTAGGAGTGTTTCTCGTAAAAATCACGTCTCGGTCAGAGATGGACAGTCCACGGAAGAATCATTTAATAAAAAGTAGCCCTCAAGGATCAGAAACATTCTGACATATTGGTGTTTTCCTAAATACTCTCGTCAAAGCCTGCAGCTGATTGCTTTAATAGGATTTTTTATAAAGGACATATTAAAACCTTTGTTTGTCAAGAGTGGCTATGGTCAATTCTGTGAACTTAAATAAATCCTCTCTACTTCATTTATTATATGGCAACCATGTAATAAATCTTTAAAATTACATTTTAAATAAATAAATAAATACATTCAAGTGAGGCGCATAAGATAAAAGATGCTGCAGTCTTTGCTTGTTTTGGTGTAATATGATTTAGCTGAGATAGATATAAATTATGGATTGTAGAAAACATGGCACCCTGTTCCATCCAGAAATGCAAAAATTACCTTCTTGTATCTTTCTTATTTTCTTTGTCATTATTAACTTGACCAGAAAGATGATCCAAATTAGGCAAACCCTGAGCCCATTTCTTTGTGTGAAAATGTTGATTAACTGCCCAGAATCAGAGACCTTGTTGGTTTGAGCAGTGGATATTGAATTGAACAGGTTTGAAAATTAACTTTATCTCCGACATTTCAGTTCAAATTTATGCCATGTGTTTTTTTTTTTATCAGTGTAGAATGAAAACTGATGCATAAGGTAGAATTTTCAAATTATAAAGTAAGGCAGATCTGGACTTGCATTTTGTTGACAAAATGCGTAGGATTCTGTGTGATGAAGATTTAATTGCATTTTAGTGATCAAATGGAAATAGTTTTCAGATCTAAAAGCAATTCTCAGAAATGCTTCTCCAAAGGTATATATCCTGTGCATGCCAGGGCAGGGTTTTCTCAGGACAGAAATTTTTCTCAAGTAACTCTCTCTCTCTCTCTCTCTCTATATATACACACACATATATATCTATATACACCTATATATGTGTGTGCATATGTGTATATATATATATAGTTTTTAAACTAGGGTTCCTGGATGTCAGATGCAGTTGTAGGGTGGTTAAAGGAGAATGGACACAGAGCAAGAAACTCAAAGGCATATGCCCATGATTGCCTTTTTTTAGTCCTATAGTGCATTTGTAAAGTCAAAAGCATTATTAAAAATAAGGTAAAATTCTTTTGGGAATAAAAATTGTATTCTTTATAGTTAAACTGTTCCACAGATAAGTTATTACTTGTGAATGGCACTTAAAGAGACAGAAACTCTATTGGCTCCATGTCCTTAAACTACCTGAACACACAGATGAAAAGCATTTGTTTGAATGCAGAGCAATGAATATTGAGTTTGTTAATGTTTGGACTTTTTTATGCTCTTCCAAGCTCCCACAGCAATGCCAAGGTGCAGGATGATGTGTATCACTTCCCTGGAAGCCACCAAGCAATTTAGTAGCAAAGAATATGTGGGCAGGGTGAGTGATTGCCTGCACTAAAGGTCTATTTGGATGTTTAAAATAAATTTCCCTGACGATGCTTAGTAGGGCTAATGTCTCTTTTTTAAAAAACGCAACGATGTAAACTAATGATTTTAATGGCTTTTTAAATGTAAGTGCCAAAATTTTGAATCTTAATCCTTTCCTTTATGTGAAAGTAACATTTTCACATTAAACTTATTAAAGACAGCAGACAAAATTATATAACTGGGTTTTTTTTATGTGTGTAAGTGGTATTAACACTACTCATATACGAGTATTACTAAATTGATTACAAAGACACTCAATATACATACTCAGTATTTTCCGTCTTTCAAACCACTATGCAGAATTGCATAGCAAATTAGAGCAAATGGAGTTCTTCTTCTTCTTTAGAGCATCTTTGGACTGAAGATGTTCATTGGACTGTAAAAGAAAGAAGCAGAAGTCTTTGTTTATTAAGAAATGCAATATTATTTTAAAAAGTTGAGGAGGCTTGTCTATGGACATAAGGGTCCATGAAACTCTTCTATCAATATAACTGGAATTATAGCTGCTCACTAGCTTTTCATCAAGAAAAGTCATTAAATTATAATTTAAACTCTTTTGTAAAATAAAATCCATAGTCAAGATAAAAATTAAAAAAAAAAAAAAGGACTGTATAGCTTCCTTAATGCATTTATAAAATAGTAGGTGCTAAATTTCATGGAATATTTACTTCCCAGATCTTCAAAGTATACAGCTTCTCTTGAGGAATTTAACTGGGATCAAGCAGATAAACTTTGCCTAACAGCTGAAAGCGTTAGTCACTGTTTCTTCTTCAGTAAGTTTTTAAATTATTTCTCTTGTAAGTTAAAGTGCACTGGCTTTGAGCTTTACAATTATTCTTTGTTCCTGTGCAGTTCTCAGCATGCAAAATGTTTATAAGGCAGGGATAAATGAAACTCTTCAGATTCAGCTATTTTAGACCTTATAAAATATTAAAAAGTAATATAAGGAGATGCATAGCAAACAATAGGAAGAACTGAGTTGAGATGATCAAGTGTTTTATTTTTCTCATGGTGCATTCTTTTAGTCTTTATTTTAATATTATGGTGTCATAATAGAAGAAAATGGATCAAAATGAGTCAGTGCAGTTGCTTCATGGATATGTTTAGTTTATACAGTCATAGTCCATAATGATGAAAAGAGAAATGCCAGTGCCACAGCTGTGATTTCATAAACTTTCAGTTTTTCCAGTAAGTGAAAAAGAAGCGCATGAAATGCTGTCAGGTTACTTAAGAGATCCAAATTTCTAATAAAGGTGTGAAACAATTATAATTTGTAGCTGCCTCAAAAGATTGCAAGAAAAATAATTGATGGTGATATGTATTGAAAACTGGGATAGATAACAGAAGTTGAAGGTGGCATTACGGCTGCGGGCACTTTTGTGTGCTTTGGAAAGACTCTAAAAAGGTTATTGGTAGAAAGGAGAAACCAGGGAGCTAATGCTCATCTTGTCTCTGGAACTAATCTTTTTCTTCTGCATTCCGAAAAACGCCTCACAGGCAAAACATCACCTCTAACCTTGTTTTCTGTTCTGTGTATTTTATTAACCTTTCTTTTCCAAGTCTACAGTTTTCACTCGAGTGCAGGCCTGGTAGCAATCCAGGTTGACTGATTATTATTTTTTTACAGTGAGTAAGGTGTTACCATGATATTATTTCAGCAAAAAGGCCATGTTTAGTTGCCATGGCAATTAAACAATAATAACTGCAGTCTTTACTTGTCTATCACAGTTGTCATTCCAGCTCCTGCTTCCTAGTGCCAAATTTGCTTTTTTTTTAAGTCAATATTGCTTCATTCAGGTAATGCAGCTGAGCTTGTTCTGAAGCAGGAAACAAGCAGTTGTGGGCCTCTTGTAGCTGGATACAAGTCTGGGCATCCATGGCAGGTCAGTGTTGGTCAAGTGCTGGACTCGAGGAGCTAAATGAGTTAATGTCTGTCACAGCTGAAATGACAGATAAATATGTGTTAAGCTCTGTGTTACAGTGACCTTTGGGAAGCACAGACAACATTTCCTGTCAAAATTCTGCACCACCAATGATATCCTTGGGCTTCCAATCTTTTGATCCTTCTGGAATCGATTTAGGGCACAACTATGATTTATCTGGGAGAAAAAAAACAAGAATAAAACACAAACCATGCAGACATCTGACTTATTTCTTCTTTGAAGGGTGCTTATTAAAAGGATGTGATTTTCATTGAAAAAAAAAAGTAAGCTTTTGTATTCTTGGGTTTCCCTTAGGTTATCAGTGTTATGGGTTTGGGAGCACCTCCCGGCTGCCGTGTGGGACGTACAGTTTAGTAACTCTGGGCTGGATGAGAGCACATGGCACAGAAAAACACAGCCCTGCCTCCTGCTCTGTGGCTTCCGTGCAGGGGAAACCATGGCTGTGCTCATAGGTCAGGTGCAGCTGTGGTTCACTCGTGCAGGATCACACAGCTCGGGGGTGCTTCAGAGCACGGTCCGGAAGGTGAGCCTGGACACAGCTTCAGAGCAGCAGTACCGAGTGACGTGTTTTCTGCAGCCATTTCTCACACCATGTTGACAAAATAAGCGTGGTCTGTGCGCATCTCTTGTCCTTACCAATTCACTTTGTGAGACTGCACCTGATTAAGGAAATGTTCTAATCAATGAAAAATCTCTGACAAGCAAAACCAGCTCACTTAACATGTTGGACCATCTGAGAGATGGTAACTGCTGGTGTTGTCCTTGACAATAAACTGCTCCTTTATGCAGCATATTTAGTAAATAGAAACTGTCTCCCAGGTTTTAGACCATGTTTGTTTGTTTGGCTGTTTTTTTCTATTGAGCCTTGTCACCAAAATATTAGGTCAGAATATTCTGATAACACACAATTCAGGAATTCTACAGCTGAGAAACAAAGTTTGTTGTTGTGTGGGCCACTGACATTCGTGCCTATTACTATTAGAAGGCTATTTCAATAATCAGTTTGAATAATCAGTTATTGGTAACTTCTTTCGGAATTGGTATTATGACTTTTTACTTTTCAATGCATTTTCCTTACTGGTCTATATCAAATTGTTCACATCCTAAATTAACAAACTGGCATTAAAGTAATTAGTTTGTCAATCAGCTACTGATGGGACAAAAGAATAAACAGTGGAAGGATGAAAGGGAAGCTCTTAAAATTTATCTGGAAGTGAATAGAAACTTTTCTTCTATCAATGCTGGGCTACTTTAATTATTTCTGACCCAGATCCCCAAAACTATATATTTCCATATCCTTTTCCTGGGACAACTACCTTACAGGGGAGTTAGATCTGTACTAGGCCATCTCTTCTTTTGACACCCAATAATGACTAGTGAAGCCCTCTTGCCTCCAAATTTAGTTGAAAAGTTCTCATCAATGTTGAAGCATGTTCAGGCTAGAAGGAACATATGAAGGAACAAATGAAGAAACAGTCCCAAAAAGTTTCTTTAATTTTTATTCTGACAGTCTTGTCCTATTATTACTGGAAATCCCTTCCACCCTTTCTTTGCCTGAGAACTTCCGTACTCAATTTTTTTTCTTCTCTGTGTCTTCATTGACGCCCCTTTTACTTCCTTGTTTTGTTCTTTCATTCTCATTATCTCCTTTTAAAGTACATCCCCAGGTTACTTCATCTCTAGTGCTGCTCTTTTCGGATCTGACATAAAGCTGGCTCTCTATCACTCACTCCCCCAATTATCTTCTGGCTTTATATCTTTATTGCATACCTCAGGCTTTTCAAGAGGGACTATCTGCTGGTTTCTGGTGGTTCATCAGAACATGGCACTGTATCCTAGATCTTTGTTGATATTTCAGTGTTTCTGTGGTATCAATCAGAAAAAATTTGGGCTACTTCGGTTAAATGTAACCACAGAGAAAGAACTTGGAGTGCACCCTAAGAAACTTGCCTTGAACTGCAGGAAAAGAGAAGTGAACACTGCCTCTATTGCTAAAAACAATAAACATCCTGAAAAGGCAGTCCACCAGCAGTGCTCATCCCAGAAATCATGAAAATGGAGAGAGAGAGAGAATGTTTTCCCAAATTCCAGTGAGCCATTATATCAGATTTGCCTTCACCATGGCCAGGGATTCACATTAAAGATAAACAAAAGAGATTTTATTCAATAACAGTCAAGTTGTAATAGGGTCAGACATACAACAGGAGAGTATGTCACAGCTGCTGACTTCTCAGTCTAAACAAAAACAAATTAACTTCTCGACCTGCTGGCTTATAGAGGGAAGGTGCCTCAGGCCAAAATTTGTAAGGCTACCTTTTCTTGACCACTGAAAAATGCAGTCGCACTCCTTACAGAAGAAAAACTTCAATATCTGATAACAGGCAAATTTTAATTCTTGGCTTACTTCTTTTCTTGAACAATCTCTTCCTTACAAGAACAAAACCAGGGATTTGGGTATTATTTATCCCTTTCACTCAAAAAGAAGCAAGTTAAAAAGGGGGAGCAAAGCAATCTGTGCCTTTAAAAAAGAAAAGAATTCTGTCTTGTTCAGATTAAGCCAAAATGTTTTCAACAGAATAAGCAAAGAAAAATCCTTTCAGCAATGGAGGCAACATTAATATAAAAGAGTGATTTCTGAAGACCTTTTCCCGTCATTTTTTGAAATGAGAAAAACTATGCAAGTATTATTTTCCTACAAACGTGAAATTATTTTATTAATATTTTTTTTTAATTTCCTGACAGCACCTTTTACCTAAAGGATTATGACTTACAGTTCAACAAATTCTCTCCATAAGGAAAAGCTGAAGGCAGCACTGTGGAAGAGGCTGGAATGCCTGTAGGTATGATTTCAAAATGTATGCTCTTGTGCAACAGGGACTTTGCTTGAGAGTATATTTTCAGTCAATATTTTTTATAATTCTATAAAATGTATCAGAATCAATGTGTTGAACCGAATTTTGCTAGTTTATCAATTTCTGAATTTACAGGAATTTATTACATTCTGAATATACTTGGCCAGACCCTAAACTTCTCTTTCTCCAGAAAAATGACACACAGGCATCTCAGGAAAAAAATAAACAGAGTCCTCAGCTGTCTTTGATAAAACCAGTATGCATTGTGTTGTTCTGGTTCTGTTGGTTTGGAGGTTTTTTTCACCTCTATGAGGAAATAATCTTAGCAGTACCTTCTCAAAAAGGATTTTCAGTTCAATATTTTATAATAAAGCTCTCTTTTCTCCTTCCCGTAGAGTAAGAAATGAAGAGCCAGTTGAGGGACCATATGGCTTAGACGTTCTCATTTGTTTAGTTAGATGATACCACAGACAGGAAATCAACGTATAGGAATTTCACAACCACATTTCCATCTGTTTTATGTGGGTGATGCCATCAAAGAAGCTGACAAGTCTTAGCAATCCTCCAGCATATGTCAGCTTTTGGTAGTGCTACAGGTCCAAAGTCCATTCTCACACCTGCCTCAAGCAGCAGCAGGAGCCAAAATTGGAGATGATCTCTGTGGAAGGCCTATGGCTACACAGCATGGTTAGCTCTGAACTGTGATATTTCTGGTTTTAACTGCTTTTGATAAGATATGCCATCGTTTGTCATGAAAGTTCTGGTGTAATTAGTACCAGCTGAAATAAATGTCAGTATACAAAGATCAAAACAAGACTTTTTTATAACATGCTGGCGGGCTATAAATCTGCTCATCAGGTGCAGGATCTACTGAGAGTCGATGGTTACTGGAGAGTATAAAGGCCCCTTCTGAAATCAGACATTAAATCTCACAATCCCTGTGTACTTTGAAGTCATTCCCACTCTCCATGTCCGGAGGGTGTAAGAGAAAACCAAAGTTGCATTTGTATGTCATTCAAAAGGAGAGATCAATTGAAACATATAGGAATATTATTAGTGTCATTTACATGTCATGGAGAGTCTTGTAACTATGCTAGTTTTGATGATTTTCTCTCAAATAAAAGAAGTTCAAGCTGCTCATTCTAGTTATTGTTCTCAAAAGATGGGAGAAATGGTCAGTTATAAATTCAGCCTCTAAAGAGGAATTTAATCAAGAGAAGAGAATTTTCATTCTTGTATAAATAATCAACTGAATTTTGCAATTTGCATTCAACTGCTTGTGCTTTCACTTGCAGGTCTTAATTAGGATCACTATTGCATCTTGTAGACAGCTAGACTATTAGTATTGTTGGTAGCTTGCCACCATACTTGGCAGCCCAACAGAACTGCAAAAGCTGAAAAATAAGCCTATTAAAAAAGTCAGTAAAGCCAACATCCTTTCCGAAAGCTTTAATCTAGGTTTCCATATGCTGTACCTTTGATGAGGGTAAAAATTATCAACCTGCTGCTCTGCTTCCATCTATCACAGCATTTTCTCTGAATACCATTTCAGAAGAAATTATCTTTTTTTTGCTATCAGTCTGAATATTGATTATCATTTTCAGATTCTTCTGCCTTTCACGTAAGCACTCTTGAGAAGGCTGCTTAGGTCTAAAGAGAACACTTTTATTGCTTGTAATTACATTTAGACTGCATGATGGATGCATATCCTTAAATGAAAACAGAAGGTAACCTCACATTTTTGTTGCACTTTATACCATCTTCCTTGACAAGGTTAACTTTATTGGCAAATTTGGAATTCACTAATTCAAAGGAACAGATCTCAGAAATCAGACAGACTATAGAACACAAGAGAGGAAAGCCTGGAGAAAGACAATGGCAGTTCTATTTTTGTCACTGCTGTGAATCTTTTCTTAGAACACAGGTTCTTCCATTTCCTTTCTTATCCATTGCTGTGTCCATTTAAAGTGTCAACTTCCTTCAATGATTAGTTCATTCTATAAGTTTGTATAATACCTGATAAATGAGCCTTCAGTATTTCTTGGGGGCTAAATGGAATATCAATAAAAGCAACAAACAATAATAATTATAACCTAAGAGAAAATATTTAGTCACTCATTAAGCCCATCAAAAAAAGATATCAATTACTGATTAAGCATTATTAAAATGTGAGCTTCAGATAGAAATATCAGAGATTAAAGATTTGGGGAATCATACAGATACAAAAGGAGCAAACCAATCTGTCTTATCTTTGTCTGCTAAGAAAGACCATCTCTATCTCCTGATCCATAAAGATGACATTGTAAAGGGCATTTCATTTCCCTGTGTTTCAGGTTAGAAGAGCATTGTGAAGCAACCAAAAGAAATTAGAAGGCAGTAGCTTAAGTGATTTGGCTACCTAATTAGGGTAGATTTTTTTGGGAGTTTTCACCTGAACAAACTGAATAAGTTGAAACGCTGTGTGGTTTAAATATTATGCCAGCATCTAACAGTAGTAGAAACTAAATGGGAGGTCTATGGTACAAAGTTAAATGTCTGTTTTAGCCTCTGCTACAGATGAAATCTAGGAGAAAATGGAGACAATATAGTATTTACCAGAAACAATTTTTTCTTTTGTATGGTTCTGTACTTATTTCATCTTTAGTGGTATCTTCTCAGGCAGTTGAAATGTGCAGTGGTTTCATTCCTGGAAGCAAGTGAATTTTTCCTTATTCAAGTGATTTGATACGGTACATTACAAACACAGCAAAATTCACAGCAGTAAGAAATAAATTCACTTTGTCTAAAGATGCTTTCAGTATCCTATTGATGCCAGTATTTGCAGTCANCCTCTCCTCTCTTCTCCTCTATTTTTTTTTATAGAGTTTGTATTAGAAAACCCTTAAAATGTTTCTCTTCTGCTTTACACACTTAAAGATGGAGCATTAAAAGAAGAAACAAAAAAAATTTTATGGGAAACTAGCTGTTAAAAATATGGTTGCAGAAAAAGAATTCTTAGCCTTATAATCTTACTAAGTGACTTTTAAGGTAATAAAATGCTTCCTCTATAAGCTGGTATTTAATTACCTGAAAATGTTTTTTATTACCTTGGGCAGTAAAGTTCTATACTGATTATCCTTTTATTATGGTACAAAATATAAAGATTCATGTATTCAGATTTTTATTTCTTTTAGGATTTGTAATCCATTATATAAGATGGTAAGTATAAGGAAAAAAAGATAAATCAAAAGTAGATTCAGAGCTGTGTAATATGCAAGAAAAAAAAGAAATTTCTTATCCATCTGCAGAAACACTGACATTACATCCTTACTGTTATCTATACATTTAAATAGATGTATATTAATATGTATAAAGTTACCACTATCAAGAAATTTCAGTAATAGTCTGCACCAAAGCCAAGCCTACCACTACTGTTTATCATAACCTCATAGAAGGAAGAAATTGCTTCTCGTTGGTTTAGTTATTCACATGTAGCCCCAGTCTGAGCTGCCTGACATGAAAGTACAAGTAACACAGGAGCAGGATAGGCTCATTTCTCTGCAGATGTACTGTGACCTCCTGCAGTGCCACTGGGATTTTCCTTGTGTACTCTGTGTGGTGCTGTAAAGGATCACAGTCATTGGTGCTGGGTCCCAGACCCTCTTAGGAACAAATTTTATGCACCAGTTGGCTAAAAGACCTTCATGCTGGCAGGAAAAGGCAAAAAGTGTTGATATTTCTGTGGTCTGACAGCCCAGAGAGCTGGGGAGGAGGCTGGGGGCATAGGTGGGGTCTTGTTCCTCCGCATGGGCTTTGGTTATGAGTTAGACCCATCACAGTAATAGCAAAGCAGGAACTCGATGTTACTGCTAGAGATGATAAGAAAGGAAACAGGGACGGCAGGCTAAGGCAAAATCCTTATAGGCAAGGATCATGAGTAGTAAATGCAAAGAGCAAGAGAAATATTTTTGCTGGAATCACAGACAGGCTTTCTGGAAAGGAGTTAAGAATAAACTCTTTTTAATGTGATGGCTTTTTTGTAGTTGGACACTTAATTATAGAAAACATTACATATTTCTATTACATAGAAATAGTCACCAAATCTTGAATGAGCAATTCTAATACCAAATATAATTGGAGAGCACTATGTGCAAGCAGTATCCACATACACATCAGGGAAAAGAAAAGGAAGAGGAAAAATAAATAGGACAAGAATATTGAGTTGTGTATAAGGAAAGAAAAAAGTTTCAGTCCTACAGGATGAAGCTTAGGCATATTGTTCCATTTCAGTATAGGAAGAAGCAGATTGATACTTCTGCACAGCCTCCAGAGGCTCCTTCTGAACCCAGCAAGTCTGTGATTTCATGTGACTCTGTGTGAGCAACCCAGTTGTCTTCCATGTATATTCCAACAGAAGTCCACCTCAGTGACTTGCAATCATTTGGTAATTTGCTTTGAAGATGATGATGGTGACTGTTTAATACATAAAATTATTACCATTGGCAATTTTGCGTATTTCTGATGTTAGTCCTTTCCCCAGAGTTAGGCTGATAAGTATTTTCAATGTATCAGATGTGAAAATAATAAATATAAAAATTCTAACTGCTTTTATGCTTTTGTGGGTATATAGTAAGCATTTTCTAATACCTACTATAGACACAAGGAAAAACTGCAATATTCAAGATAATAAAATTAAATTACTGTAGTTCCACTATCTTAAAACAACAAATGGAAGAAATAGGAAAAGTTGCATCGTATTGACTTTTCAACCTGAAATCGTCATACACTGATTACTGCTAGAAGGAGAGCGGGTGGTCATTTAAAAGTCAAAAGACAGAATAGAAAACATAATCTGATTACTTCTAGTGCCAATATCATAAGGTCACTGTCAGGCTTTTTGCTGTCTGACTGATGACTTCTGCTCTTCCAAAGCTGGCGATGCTCCAGGTGGTGCCCGAGCTGCTGCAGCCCATCCACAGATGTTTCATTAAAGAACCAGGATATTAATAGTGTCCCAGTAATTCCACATCGACTTCTCTGAACTGGCTCCTCACAAGAGTGTGAAGCAGACCCTGTCCCTCACACACCAGCTGGCTCTGGTCCTGCTGGTCTCTGCCCATCTGCTTTTGCCATGTGCTGACCACCACGCTTGATTGTTTTTCATTTCTAGATCAGTGGCCAGAGTGGCCTGTAAAAGCAGGTTTAACATTGTTGTGGACCAAGTAATGTTCTAATCTTTACACGTAAAAGTAGAATTTAGAACATCAGAAATACAAATGAAGATTAATACCATACTGGTCAAAACAAATATGGACTGCTATACAACTGAAATACCATTTTAAGATCTTCCGGCTGTGAGAGAGAAACACAAAAATAAACGTTCATCTTACAAAATTTGGACTCTGCGGGTCCCAGAA
This sequence comes from Melanocharis versteri, assembly GCA_013397845.1. Lineage (NCBI taxonomy): Eukaryota > Metazoa > Chordata > Aves > Passeriformes > Melanocharitidae > Melanocharis > Melanocharis versteri. The sequence continues at coordinate 845,011 of VZTG01021103.1, read as the reverse complement.
TTATGAAATTAGTGTAATTATATCCCAAACATACTTACAGCAAGTCTCTCTAACTGCGCAATTAGAACTTCAACTGATCCAATTATGTGATGTAATGGTGTAGAGTAATTATGCGTAATGACACAATTATAATTTGTGATTATATCATAAAAAGGATTCTGAAACTTTCAGAAAGAATATTGGGCACAAACTGTCATTCTTTGTTTTAAGCTGAAAGGACTCATCTGTTTCAGACATCAATTCCAAAATATTTATGTCATGTTGCAAGTAAATGCTATATTAGCTAGGGAAAAAAAAAAGGATGAGTCAGAGATTTAGTTGCTTAAAAATGATTTCTAGGGACAGAGAAATGTGGCATTCACTGCAGCAATGTCTAGAGTTGTTTAAAATGCACTTTTTTGAAAGTTATGAAAGGAAATTTTTACTATGTCTGTTAGAAATCCTGACTGAGTAGTCTGTCTTGACACTTTTCATCACAGTACCTGAGCACCCTTCCCAGCAGTTACTGAGAGCATCTCTATAAAGCAATGCTATATAAAAAACAGATAGCAGTGAAGCTTCAAGAATTTATATAAGAATATTTTTATAATAGGAAAATACATTTTATGGCAGGTATGTATCTTGTTATTCTTTTTCGAAAGAGATTTTCTTCAGCTGAGAGCAAACAGTACACATCCACTACAGAGATGTGGAAGGTGGAATAGCTCTCTGGAGACATCTGCCAGCTCTTATATTTCTCACTGAGTCTAAAGTCACAGCTGATCAAAGGAGTTCTGTCTTCCCTGCCTGAACAATGGGAGTGAAGCCAAGTGCCTCAGAACAGCACCATGCCATCGAGCGTGGGGAGGCCTGGGAAACACTGAGGGCAGATCCAGTTATTCTTGTTCTCATGTTGGGAAGCATCTCAAAGTGATTTCAGACTACCTTTGGAGGCATCTCTATAGCTTAATCTTACATATTTTTAAATTATAGAACTGCAGACAATGACCACTGCACTTTCTGTGAATGAACTCCACACCTCCTATGTCTTATTATTTGTAAGAAGTGGGTTATAATACCAAACTAGCAAAATCTTATAAATATAACTCTCATTACTAGTGCAGTTCAATATTTGAAATGCCTTTCAAAAACTTGTTCCAAATCATCAGTCAACATGGCATTTGCAAACAGTAGGAAAATTTGATTCTAAAGATAATTCTAAGAAGGCATTTGTCATTATGGATGGGATTACTCCCACTAATTGTGGACGTCTGCTTTGAGTTAATAGTATAGGTGCACCACTGTTGTTCTGGTATAATTGTGAATATAGTCAATTCTTATCTCTCTGAAGTAGATTTTTAAAAGAACTCAGATGAATGAGTCTAGAAATATCTGTTCTCTGTTTATACAGAATAAACTATTTCATTATGGCCAAAGACAATGGGATTTCTTTCTTTTTGTACAGAGATATTAGGGAAAGTACTGGCAAATTTATTATATAACCTGTATTTATCCCCGAAAAAGATGATTTCCATGTATATCAGCTTTTGCAACTCTAAGTAGAATGTCTTGTGGGTAATTAATCTATGTTTATGTCTGAATTATCTGAACTCTGATGCTATGGCTTTTCGTTTTGAAAGATGGTTGAAGGTACAAATATTTTCTCAGACATTACTATCTGTACTGCCCTTGAAGTGCTATTCTGAGTGCTACTTCTCCATAACTGAGTTTCAGTCAAGTTCTGTATTGGTCTAATAGTTCCAGCAGACAGAGTTTTGAAAGGAGAAATAATGTCCTTTATTACACCAACTGATATAGCCAGGAAAAAAAATTCTTTGTGGCTTACAGGCTGACAAACAGACACTGAAGAGAAAATCTTACCTCAATGTTTTAAATACATTTTTCTAGTAAGGAAGATTTTTACCTCTCTTAGTTCTGTTTTTTCTAGAGTTACTTTAATATAGAATATATTTTTTGCCTTTCAGAGAAATCCTGACTTTTCTATTTCTGAACTGGATAAATGAATCAGGAGAGAAAAAACAGCAAAATATAAAAGCTAAAGAATAAAAATAATTTATTTAAGTATTTACCAGGGCGTTGAGCAATATGTAGTTAACATAGGAAAGATGAGTAAGATTTGGAGAAAGACTGAGGTATAGCAATCTAAGAAGGAGGTGTACTTACGTTGAAATAGATCAGGACATACTTTTCTTATTCTGTGAAGCTTTTTAAGACTTCAGTAATTATCCTCGTGATTAATAAAGTCAAATTGAGAATTCAAGAATCCAAGTCACAGCTCCAGGAAAATACACTCACTTGAGAGGAAGAAAACTCAGACTTGCGTTTGTGTTTGGTCATCCTGCTTTTGTTCCAGAGCAAGAATCTTGGACTGTTCTGAGTGAGTCTGGGTTTGAAGTAAATGTGACATTTTATATAAAATCAGAGAAATCTTGTTGAAAAGTTTATCTTTTGGCAATGAAAAGGTTTTTGAAAGGATTTCCAAACCAGGTTTCCTTTCTTCTAACAGATAGTAGAAAGAAATAAAATAATAAAAATGTATGATTTATTCACTGTGGCAAAGAATAAGAAGGAGAAAGACTTAGGGAACAAGAAGATCCATTCTGAATTCTTCAAAAGGGAAAAGGTGAGAAGCTATCCACATAGAAATGGCTAATAAAAGGGAGCAAAGAAGGGGAATGCATGAGGGATAGTGCTTATAGATAGCTCTCAGTTTCTCAGGGAGCAGTTACTGACAGATCCTGGCACAGTCTCACAGACAGTAGCTATGGAAGGAAAAACGTAATTCAGAATAACAATTTGCCAAAGAAGACTGAAAATAGGGGAAAACTGATTCTGATGATAAAAAAACCCAACAATTATATGAGTATTGTCCAATCTTGGTCATGAGAAACTTCAACTCTTACATGTAACTTCATTAGTTCATAAGGAACAAAAAGTGTTAAACGGCATTGAATTTCCTTACTGTTTCTCTTCTTAATTAATACATCTGACAAATTAATGTACATTTGGTGCATATATAGAGTGCACTAGCACTGACAGCTTTAATTAAATAATCAGTTGTTATGCATTATGTAGCTACTTAAGATTATTACTCAGAAGATTTTCTTCATTATCTACAGCTTTGATACCTAGATAAAGGATACAGAGACATCCTACTGAATGGTTTCCAAAGAAATTGCAAGAACTTTGCAAGTATTAAGTGCTGAATCCAAAGCAAATATTTAGTAAGCTGACCTTTTTAATCTTTCGTATTTTTACTGTTAATAAAAGTCAGGCAAGAAGATTTGAATTTAGATATCCTGAGGAAATTTGCCAAGATTTGCAGTTTCAGCAGTTCCAGGATTTCATTTGGTTCTTTTAAATCAAGAGTAGTGGGTTGGAAGAGTCACTCTGTATCTTCCTGATGTCAATTTGGCATCAAACCATCCTTTTCAAGGAGTCACATTCTGAACAAAAAGTAGGAGATGGCCACAGAAGTATTATCTGATAAAGTGCTTGGAAGAATAATTACAGTTGATTCAGTTGAAGCATTGTTAAAAGGTCACTTTTCCTGGAAATTGACTGTCCAAGCTTACCCTAAAATTTTGATTGAAATATTTCCATCATTCAAGGTCATAAACACTCTCAAATATGCTCCCCTAGTTACTTAGAGGCTTTTAAAATATTCAAGTCAATGTTATTACTGTAAAGCCAAGAATAAATTTTCAGCTTGCACTGAAAACCCTATTACTAAAAATAGGTTAGTGGTACTTAAGGACAAATGCTCTCACAAAAGCATATGTGTCTCTGGGTGAGGAGCTAAATGGTCAGTGCTGATGAACAAATTATGAGAATATTTGGTTAACTTTGCCAGCTACAGGTGTAGATGTGTAGAACTCTCTGTCCTGAAACCCTGAAAGGCTTGGAACTCTTTGTGGCTTATACCTGTTAATGGACAGAGTTGACATTAGTCAAGAACTCCCCAAGAAATTAACCTGAGACAAAGACTCTTTCATGGTAAGAAAGTTTGTGCTGACTTTTCTGGATAAATAAAAGAGACTGTGTATCAGAGCATGTATGATTATCGTATGATTATTAAGTGGTATCTTGAGGAGCATTTGTTCAAAATATGTAATGGTTATATATATATATATATATATATATACATACTCACACGTATATATGATGATATACGTATATATATAGTGATTTTTTTTTTTTAATGAAAAATTCAACATGAGCCATCATTGCATATTTGCAGCCCAGAAAGCCAATGGAATCCTGGTCTGGATCAAAAGCAGTGTAGCCAGCAGGTCAAAGGAGGTGATTCTCCCCCTCTTCTCTGCTCTCGTGGGACTCCACTGGAGTACGGAATACAGTTCTGATGTCCCCAGCATAAGAAGGATATGGAACCATTGGAGCAGATCCACAGGCAATCATGAACTTGAAAAAAGGACTGAAGCACCTCCCCTATGAAGTCAGGCTGAAAAAGTTGAGGCTTTTCATCCCGGAGAAGAGGTTACATAGCCAGCCTCCAGTATCTGACGGGGATCTTCTGGGGAGCCCAGGAGGGACTCCTTGTCAGGATGATTGGATAAGGCCTTGGGCAGCCTGGTCCAGTGGGACGTGTCCCTGCACATGGCAGGGGAAACTGGGACAGGATGATCTTTAAGGGCCATTCCAATGCCTTAACATTCTATGATTCTCTGATGCAGTGTCTATAATCAATATATTCAATGTATAGCTACCTGGCTACTTTTGTAGGAAGAAATCCATGTACTGTGTGTTAAAGTAGTCATTAACCTATGGCTGGTTATTCGGACTTGGTGTTTTTCTGGAAAATGTTCTCCTTCACCCAAAATATAACTCTGAGCGTTTCGACTGTTTAGGTCCATAACTTGTGATCAGGAAATCATCTTCATGGCCAGCCAACCAATGCAATCTGCCATCTCACATTTAGTGAGAGATTTGAATAAAGAAGTGAGGATTTGAACAATTTAGTCTAAGATCCTAGATAGAAACCACTGGAAATAACAACCAAAATATTTTATTGCAAATGGTAGAATGTTTTTGACAAGTTACTGTGTCATTTCTTCATTTGTTTGTGGCTGGGAGAAAGGTAAGGGTGCTGAACAGAAATGGTAGAAGAGTAGGTTTTCTAAAGATTCAGGGTTCTGTCTTCAGGAAAAAAACCCCATGCTTTAGACCAAGATACACCTGAACTCTGAAGACATTTCTCTTAAATAGATGTGAATCATGCCTTAAAAAGTCCTGCTTCATTCCACTGACTATAAAGGGAATTTAGGAATCTGGTCCAGTTCTAGACGTTTACAGTACAGCTGTCTCTGCTTTGGTTTAGTCTGCCCTGCAGCCCAGTGTGACTGGGAGATGAAACTGTGTTATTGGAAGCAGTCAGCTGTAACTGTGGTGGAGTCTGAGTTTGAAGCAGTGCAATCTCTTCTACAGAAAATCCTAAATTGTAATCCCCTGTCTTATTTCTCAGCCATGAGATAAATAATTACCCATGACTATCCATTTCAAGCAAAGCAAAGCTCCTTCAGGAGAGCTCACTTCATTGTAATTTTAACAAGACTTTAAATTAAATCTGTATGATGTCCATGATTTAGATAACAGCAACTAAAATAATAAAAATATTGTTTCTTTATTTTTAAAAAAAGCCCACATGCTCACTTGCAAAATACCCAAACTGAGGGCTGTGGTGTAAAGTCACGTAATGTCTGAAACTTGCATGATTTTGGGGGATCCTCAGTCTGCTGCTGGAAGGAAAAACCTGATATGAATGACGTGGATCTGAAACTTTCAGAATTAGAAGAATTCTCAGCTGACGGCTTTACACTTACTTTTAGGGCATAAAGCTGGATTTTTTTAATTGACTTGACTGATATTTTTCTCAGAAGGATGCTTACAGATTACACTAAAAATGGGTAATCACAACTAGAAAAATGAGCAACAGTTGTTTAGTCCTTTCAACATCTGTTGCATTACTGGGAATATTTCTTGATGGTATTTGAACATTTACTAACAAGTGAACAAATTTGATTTCCTAGTGCTTATTACCAAAGTTAAAAAAATAATAAAATTAATTCCGAGCCTTTTTTATTATATTTAAAGCCAAATTTATTGGCCAAAAAATGTTAATTTTTTTCTAACATTTTTATGAAAACATGAAAAAAAGGAAATAAATGCCTTCTGGATACAATCAAGAATGTTTGCAAGTGGCACCTTGAAAGACTAAGTGATTAGCCTTCTCTCTTCGGTGGTTTCATGGTTGTTCCTGAATCCTTGATGATTTAAAAAATCATAATTAAGTTTCACAATCCCTCATGTTGTAAGCAAATACTGTCAATCTTCTACAGTTAATAGATGAATAAGAACATTAAGCACTAATATGCTGACATTCAAGATATCACATTAATATCTAATTTGAAAAATACATTGTTTTGATAACCTTGTATTAATCAAAGACAGTTAAAAAATTGCAATTATGATGTCTGTACATCAATGTTGGACAAAGAGACTCAAAGAAGAGTGTGTTACTCTTTTTTCACCATCCAAAGTTCTTCAGGAAAAAAACCCCCTGTAATTATTTTTCTTATTTTCTTCCACAACATCCATAATTTTTGTCACATCAAGGTGGTTTTATGTAGTTAACATTTTATTCCAAATGTAAATTATTTCCTTTAATGAACTTTCTGGCAACTGATGCTAATTTTCATAAATATTCCCCATGATTAATTTAAATGATCAGATCAGTACTTAGAAGACAACTAGTTACGGAAAACAAAACACAGTTATTTTACTAATTCAACCACTAACTGCTGTGAGCAATTTATGAGTGCATGCTTTCAGGATAGAACCATATTGTGTCACTGAGAATAATTATGCACTGGCATGAATAAAATGGTAACTATTATCATACCGATAACATCTCTATTTCTAATTAGGCTCTAATTACCCTTAAAGCATTCTTAGTAATTTCTAAGATTTTTTTTTATTACTACTACTATTCTTTTGTCTTATGATAAAAATCTCTCATTTGTAACACAAGGTTGACTATATTTAAGCAAAATTTAATTTTCTATGGATATCTTTATTCTTGAAATGCTGATACTACACAAGATTGAAACAATATAAAATTAAGGGCTGCTCTAATCCATCCCAGAAAGAAGAGCCTAAGATCCTTTATGTCTCATGCGTGGCAAAAAAAGAAAAAAAAAAAAGATTAAAGAAAGAAAAAACCCACATAATTGAATTCTGTATAACAAATTATTTCTAAATTACTCTTGGAAGTTAAAGGGCAACATTATACTGCAGCAATAAGGGTTAACTGTGTTACATGGTTTTCAAAAATGCTCTTAAACTGTGTGCATCATCTGAATGTTAATGATGTTAATATAATATTGCTTCTCATCTTAAGGGAATATTTCATATACGTGCACTCCCACTTATCTCCATTGCAAACTCAGGAATCCGTGTGAAATACTTGCCATTCAACCTCAGTCATGTCTTGGTAGACAACCTTTTTGATCTCACCTATGCTCTGTTCACTCCTCCATATCTCCTAAGGGCACTTTCAACACAATCATTTGTTTAAAATTTATAAAATAACAGTTCCAATAAAGAAAGAAAAGGTTTAGGAGGACACTGATTTGGGGGTGAAGGAAAAACTACTCATTACCCATGTTTGGAAACAATCAGTGTAAGTGATTAATAACTTATCTGCCTTAAGGAAGTGGGATCCTAGGTCTAAACCTCCAAACTCGGTGTTTCCAAATCTCTTTCTCCTACAGTTGCCATGTACCAACTGCAATATGACCGTTATCCATACGTATGTCACACGAAGCAGCCCGCTCTTTTCCGTATGGATTTCAAAATCCCTCTGTTTTTCGGTATGATGGATATGAGGCGGCTGACTGTGATTTTTGTGGCTTTGGTTAGTGTGACACTGTCAGATGCAGCAGCTTCTGCGTCTGCCTGTTTAATCTTTAGCACTTTGCTTTAACTTTCAGCTAAACTTGTCTCACCTGCCGTGCCTTTCAGAACCCAAAGGAATACCAGGGACATGGAATGGAAAATGAAGGGAATGTATTGTAGCATGGTAGGAAAGGTAAGGCAAGAGGGACAAGGGATTGCAGATGGGTGCTGTGAAATGGATTACTGGGAATTAGAGGACTAGGAAATGTGAAGGTTTGAGACATTTTAGGGACCACTGTTCTTATTGGCTGGTAGAGCTTGACAACACCAACCCTAACCCTAAAGTTACATCAGTATTCTCTCATGCCACACCTCAGCGTAGAAAAAGGTGGAATGCAAATATTGAACAGCAGAATTATGCAGTAAAATTAAAATTTCCTACCATTCATTTTTAAACTAAAAATTATTTTTTTTCCCTTGCTGTTATAATGATCTTGGTCCAGTGCAAGAAGTTCTCTGTATGAGTTAAAATATTTATTTTTCTATAGCCTCTTGAGTTTTGGAATGAGCTTTTTGTCACCTGATATTCTCTCTAGTCCTAGAGGAAATCAAGAGACAAGACTTCAGTTGTATAACATGAAGATTAAAGATAGATAAAGCCATTTTCAATTAATTAGTTAGTTTTTCATGTCACCTAATACAACAGGCTTTATAGAATATTGGTGAGGAGAAAACAGACAGTACTAACAGGATCTCTGAGTAAGGCCTTGTGTAAGCATAAGAGAAGAATCCTTTAACAGCTTAGAATTCATTATTTCATATTGATTTCAAAGGTTTTTAATGCCTTCCTTCCCATGCATTCAGTGTGGTGAGCACATTGGTAAAGGATCTTATCATTCTCTAAAACTAGTTTCCATTCTCATTAACATGAATGTCAAAATGTCTAATTGATTTAGCAATCATAGACAAAGCTTCATAACATAACTTTCCAACCAGTCCTGGCACGCGGAAGATTTGTGAAAGATTTTTTTCTGCTGCTCTTAATAGAGAATGAATCCATCATATCAAGGTGATGGCATGAGTGAGTTTGTTTTATGCATACATTTTTTTTCCCGTGTTAAATAGAAAAGTATATTTAAGGCTTCTGCTTCTTCTAACTTAGTTTGACTCAGTAGAACATTTTGGCAGGTACCTAAGTTTAGATGCTTGAATACTGCTATTTAAAGTCGAATGCAATTCACATACCTTAAAAGGTACAGATGATGTGGGATTCTTATGTGATCTAACATGGAAAAGAAGTTGCTCTTCCAGACTGCACAAATCATAGGTATTTTTCTAGTTAAAATGAAAACAAGAGAGAAGAGAGCAAGATTTTATTAACTGAAAAAAAACCCAAAAAACCACAAACAAACAAACAAACAAACAAACAAACACATGTTTTTGAGTTAGGACAGTTTTAATTTCTTACTTTTGGTGCTGTAATCTGCTTCCTGAAAACATTGCACAGTCTGAATGAGGAAATATGAGTACATACAGTGAGCAAAGCCCCACAACTGGAAATTCTTTGTGCATGTGGAAGGCCATCTTCTTCAGGAGCACAGATGGATATTTTATTTATGATTACTTCAAGGAAAACACATTTACTAGATTGTCTATATTTGCTTCCTTGGGAGGAGGTACTCAAGAGCCCCCAAATACACAGTGAAGTCTGTTTTTCAGTACTTAAACTGACAAATGAAAGAAAATAAAGAGTACAAAACCTTCAAAAAAGCCATGATCCAGTTAAGATGAAAGAGAAAGTCATTAGCTGCTTACTAATGATGCAATCATCATTTGCCTAGGATAGAGGTTTCAGCCTGCACAGTCTCCAGCATTCACAGGAACTGAAGCTACTCAGCACCACAGAGAAGCCCTCAGGCCATTGCAGAGCACATTTGCCAAACATAGACATTATCTCAGCCTTTGCTAACCTAATTAAAGGCATTCTGTCACATAAAACAATGAGAAGCTGGAAAAACCTGAAACACCGAGCCCTGTTTTGAAAGAGTTGAACTCCTTACCAATGCTTGCTTAGCACACATGGCAGCTGCTTTATTCAAGGCTTTCCCATTTGTAGCATTTCAATATCCGCCTGCTCCAACTCACTTTCTTGTGGCGGCAGCGTGGGACAGAGCACCCCACACTGTGAGAGCCAAGGTGGACCATACCAATGCAGCCAACTCACTTCTCAATGAAACTCATTGCTGTGACATTAGGAGCTGGATACCCAGTTAGGAAAACTTCAAATCTTTCTTGCCTGTATGTTCTAGTTACTCTGAATACTTGTCCATTCTTGCACCACTTTCAAAATTATCCCTTCAGACAACCCTTAGGACTTACTTCAGTGGAGAAGACCTGGCCATATTTATTCCAAGTCCACTGTCTGCCTTTTGTATTAAAAACAGGGGTTGGAGCACTTCTCCATCCATTGGGAAGAGAAATCGCAGTGTTCTTGTGAGCCTGAATGAGTCCAAATACAAATCTAGGGCAAACACCCTCAATGTTAGCATGCAAGCAAGATTGGAGTAAGAAGAAAGGGAAAGAAAAGGTAATTTCATAAACTAGAAAGGAAATAGTTTTACTAGTCTGTAGTATAGCAAAAGATATTCTTGTGGGAATAGGGATGACCTTAGAGTTGGTCTTGGCTAGATAGACATGCTTTTGTGCTAAGACAAAGCATAAATTAATTATTTTTTTCCTATGCTGTTGTATATTTAGAAGTCCTCTCTAAGGCACAAACCTCTTTCATTGGTGTACATGGAACTGTGTGTTCCAGTTCTGACTTGTCACTTCTGCTACTACAGCCTTTTCTTTGTTTGTTTGTGGATTGCCAAAGTTAATGCTCAAGGTATATTTAGTCCTAACCTGAAGTGCTTCAATCAAGTGTCTGATCTAGAAGCATAATCACCTTCTATTTATCCCATTGTCCGTGGTGAGAAACATGCACCTTCCCACTGAGCGGTGACAGAGGCCACAGCCTACCACAGCCATCTCAGTTTCATATCTCAAGTTCTGTGAGGCAGTGGGATGCATCTCCTCGAGCTTGAGACACCCAGCTTTAGGTATCTGATACTTAGATATCTAAACCTAATTCAGTCAATGCAAGCTCCTTTCACAGTCCAAAAAGCAAGTATGGGTGTTGTCTGTGCCAGTTAGATGCTTATCTTAAAATGGATTGCATTATGGAAACATCTTTTATCCTATGAATCTCGGTGTTGTCTTGGGTAATTTTTTTAGATTCGGCTGTTTAAATTTTAGATGCCCAGTTCTGGGCAGATGATTCATCCTCTGTGTTGAAAAGCCTCCATTAGCAGTTACTCATACTCTGAATGCAGTGAGTGACTATATCACCTTGAGTCATGCCTATTTAGTCTGTTAGATGGTTTTTCTCAGAATAGGAGGTCTTCCTCAATAGATGCTTTCTGACTTCAGGCATTTAATACCCATAGTCAAGCAGGTCCTCTCAAGGACTCTCACTGAAGGGTGTTTTACTGCTTTTCCTTGAGTGTTCTCTATTCAAGGTTAGGGTCTATCTGGACTTTGATATCTGCTTTTGATGTTAATGGAAAAAGATGCAACATCCCTTTCACCCCTGGCTCCTGTACCCCAATCCTTCCCCTATTTGCAGGCTCAGGAAAAGAGATTGCTACTCATGTCACTTTGAAGTATACAGAGAAAGACAGAGTGAGTCTGTGCATGGGAAATAAACTATTCTCCCTGAGCTGGGGTAAGCAGAAAACCCGTGGCCCTTGAGTGGATGTCTGGAATATTTCAGACATACAGAAGTAGCTTCATCGTGATGGAGGAGGGGGGATATTGGAATTTAGTGGTGGGGCCTACTCCATACCTGGAGGCAGCCTTAAAGGCTCTGGGTAATATCCATGAACAGCATCCCTGCAGAATAAGGTATTATGACTGACGTACTCTCCTTCTCTTTCTGCCAGAATCTCTCCCTTTGTGAGAGACTCTCAGTTCCTAATGAATTGCAAACACAGAAGGACCTGATTGTCAGAAATCTTATCTTTCATATATGTTTTTTATTTTTTTTTTTTTTTTATGCTGTGCTTGATACCTCTAGGAGTCATGCCTTTGAGTCCAAGCTAAATGAATGTATTGTTTAACTGGTTTCTCCTAGATAATATCTCAAATAAAAAGGTAAAGAGTAGCTCTATCAATTAAAAAAAATATTTTTCTCTCTTTACTGGCAGATGGAGGTGGATCCAAAATATGCTGAAAGTCTCACACAGGGAAAATCGTGAATGGAGAAGAAAAAGAGTGGGGGAGAAAAAGATGACAGATGGCAGTAGATTTTGGTATCTACCCTTCCTTTCAATACCTAATTAACATACTCTGTAACATGCTAAGAGGTTCTGAAAACTCCTGATTGGGACAATGTGGATCAATGGGAAGGATACACAAGTAATAGCAGGGGATGGTTTGGAAAAGTGTGAAACTGGTCTGATTTACTGCATGAATTACAAGACTGAAGAAATATGAAACGACTAGCACAATATGTATTTCAGCTACACACCTGAAATGAAAGTGCTTATGAAGTGTAAGATGACTCCTTTATCTCTTTTTCTCCCTCCAACGACACTATTTTTTTTCATGTTGTATGTTTTGATGAATGAGAGATATTTCATAATTAAGATATTTTCTGCTATGGGTTTTATTACTAATGAACAGAATGGAGAAGCTTGTATGACCAGTAATAGATGAGCAGTAATAGATATAAATGTGACAAAACAGGAGGAGCAGACAAGTTTGCCAAAGATGAGGATGAGACTTAAAAAGACACTCTAAAGAAAAGTAAGAGGAAAAACACAAAACCAAAAAAACAATAAAAGTTTCCATGAGACTTTTTTTTTTTAATGCAGCTAACTTCAAATGATGTCATAGGTGAAGTAAATCTGCTTAAATCAATATTCATTCAAGGATGGAAAAGCAGTTGGAATTCTACTATAGCCTCCTCAATGCTCCTTGTATGCTCCTTGAAGACATGTTTGTAGTGTGATGACTCTATCACAAGCAACTTTAAGTACTTTAAATAAATACCTAGTAACATAGTTGACTTTCTAAAGAACAAATTATACTGTTAAAAGCAGACCCAACTAATTTCTGACATGCTAGTTGACAGATTTCCCCAACAGTCTTTTTAGAAAATGCAAGGAGTAGTGTTTTGTGTAGAGTTGTAAAGGGCAGATGGGTCATAGAGATGAAAGTCACTTGGAGAAATAAAATAACTTGTGCTCAAAAAGCATGGATTGTCTGTGTTTAAGCATTTTAAATACTAAACACAAAATACATCTGTAAACAAGTTTTATAATAGTAAAACAAGAGATTGAAAAAATAAGGATAACTGTCTGATATGGAATAAAGAATAGAAACTGTATGAAAATGAAAACCTTAAAAAGGCTGCTGGAAAATACAATGCGAAATCAGAGTAGGTAGTTACATATTAAAGGTCTTGAAAAATTAGGATAAAGTAATAATGACTTATAACTCTATTAGACCTTGCAAAGAAATTAGCACAAATGATAAAGGGATCTTTACCCACAGTATTCAAAAGAAGGCCACAGTGGAATTGGCAATGCAGTATGAGTAAGACAAAAGCTAATGTTAACTTTAAAAGGGCACAGAATCATATGAATAATTTTAATCTTAGACAAGGATGTGGATCATGGGTCAGAAGGTTAGATGTCTGATAGAGATGTGCAAATCAAGACAGAAATTGCTGCTATCTGGACAATGCCAAAATGTAAAAGCTATGCTGATAAAGATGTAATTCTGGGATGATCCTTGTCCCTCAGACTACGTGCTGAGGAGCTGCTCGTGTTTACATAGTTCAGAGCTACTTAATCCAGAGCAGACTGTGTATCCACATTTTGTAATTCTTCACCTAAACTGCTTCTGGGGCACATCTGGCAGCACTAAAACATATGGTTTTTTTGTCAAAAAGCATAAATAGTGTCAATGCTGTTCCATGATAGAACTTTTACAATGTTTGTTGAGAGGGTGTGATAGATGCACTGGGCACTGGCACGAGATTATATAGAACACGTAGGAAAGAGATTTACGAAGATTGAAGGAGTTTTAGAATAATGGTAAATGACTGTGAGACAAAACTTTTTTGAGGAACTTAAGCCTTGCATGGTCCCCATTGTCTATTATAAGTCTCATCCTCTGAGCTATATACAGAAATTCATCTGCCTTTCAACTTAAGAAAAAAAATATTTTGATCCGTACAGAAACTCCAGGAGTGATCCAACACAAATATGGTGATAATTAGAGAGTGAATTACTTGGCAAAATAAGTGTATTCAGATGATTGTATTCATGCAAATTAAGGGCAAGAGTAATGTCCGTGTCTCAATGCAAAAAGAAATTGGATGGATACAAGAAATCACAAGTCTAATTGAAAATATTCTTAATTATTTTCTCATATTTTTTGAATGGAACCATATCTATTCCTTCGGAATAACAATTGTTAGGTCTGTTTAACTGTGCAAGAAAAAAAGCCAGTAACAATGGAAGGTCTTGCAAGTAATATTAAATAGGATAAATTGTTATTAGAAATGGCCAGCTTACCCACTGGTGATGATATGTGATCTAGAGGCATCAATAAACCATTAATGAGATGTGATCGTTCATGAACAGTTATGCCCATAGCATCTATCAGGAATGGAATTGCCAAAGAAATAGAGGAAAATGTAACAAAGATGCTACAAAAATCTCGTCTGCAGCACTGTGCCAGTTCTGGACAACTGTTCAAGAGAAGGATGTTCACTCTGGAAGATGTTGCAGCAGGGGATGAGCAAAGGGGAAGACCAGCTTCACAAAGGGAAATTAAAAGAACATGGGTTCTTCAGCTTAAGAAAAAGAAGAGTTTAAACAATTTGATCTTTGTAAATACCCCGAAGTTATGAATACCAAGTTGAAAAAAGGCATATTATAAGTAAGTGTTTGGACAAGAATAAATTAGTTTAATCAGGCCCTGGCATGGAAACAAAAGGTTCTTAATTTTCTGAAGCTTGAGGCCTGTCTTAGTCACCTTATAACAAGACACTCAACTGGATTCAACATCCTAGAAAATTAAATATATCATACATTTTCCTGACACAGCAATATCTGGTTATGGAGTTGATATCACCAACATCTTTATCCATATCTTTTAATCCAATTTACTTTTATTTTAATTTCAGAATAAAGAATATGGATTTTTTAGTATATTTGGTGACTCTGAAGCTGTTGTGTAGACAGATGCAATATAAGTAATTGGAGTATGGATTAATGTTACAAGGAGGGTGATGTGATTAATGAGCCCCTTACACATTATTATTGACATCATATGTAGCTAGATTCATAGGGATATATATCACATAGACATACGGAAGACATACACGTATGGAATGTGTGATATTGTCAGATGTTATTTCTGTAAATTTGATTATCTAAAACATATCTGTTTATATGTAGAAAGAAGGTGTTAGAGGAATATGTAATGTTAAAGTAGAGGAAGGTAAAAAATTGTGATGGCAAAATCGATCATTTTGAAAAAAGATATCACTTTTTTTGCTGATTTGGTGTTCATTTGCACATTTTTATAAGTAATTTGGAAGATTTCGAAAGAAAGATTTAGGAATCCAAATCTATACTTCAAAACCTAAATCATATCCTTGGCAATTCATTTTGTCTTCCATTTTCCAATTCCTGTTGCATAACAATATTACACACGATTTTTTTATATGAGTAAAGAGAAGAGCCATTCATTTTTATTACTTCTGCTTTTTATTTTACTGAAAAGGAATTGGCTTAAAATTATATCAGTCTTCTCTCAAAAATATTTCTTCATCCAGTTTCTAGCATATGTAGGCTTAAACCTTGTTGCTCTGAAGAAACATATTCCTGGAAGAAAAAGCTCCATATCAATAGTCTAGTCCAGTTACTACCGAAGTGAATATGAGCTTTGTGATTTATCTCAAAGGCAGAAGAAATATAGATGAAAAGTAAGGAGTGCTTCTCTGTCACTGCTGCTGTCCACTAACAATATTCCTGGCTTCTTAATATCTCACAATCTCTTTGAAAACTGTTGAACCATCATTCATACAAAGACCTGTATCCTTTTTACAAAGAGAAGGAGCAGTAGGAAACATGGAAGATTTTAAAGTTAGGTTGAAGGAGCGTGATTAAGTTTTAGGTCAGAAATGCATAAGAAATTCCAGGCTAAAAGGGTTAATAACATGTCTATAGAAAATTTTTGCTAGAAAAAACATCCTCTGGATAAAACTTTGGGGGGTGGATGGAGAACCACTGAAAGAAAATTTAAATAACATAGAGTAATTTTTAGTTTTGATCTCCTGAGATGAAATTTCCATATGGCCTAAGCAAATTAGGATCTCAAACCCTAAGAAGGTCCCCAGCACCTTGCAGAAATGCTTTTGAAAAAAAGAAATTTGGATTTTATACAGTAAGAAGATAACTTATAATAACTATAGTATAAAATATTTTGTTATTAGAAAGGCACAAAATCTTCAAAAGGAAAGGTGAAACTTTCACTTGTCTCACTGATTTGTCTCAAATCACATTCTGGTGCACACTGTGTTATGTTATCTTGAAGTATTAATGGACAGTGTCGTCCCTCAGGTATATGAACATCCCTAAAAGCCTTTTTCGTGTTTTAGAAATTATATTTCTTCCCTACAACTACTTTTTTACCTCTAGGAAGCTGCTAAGAGTGAGGCAAGCTGCTGTGTACGACCTCTGGAAACACCATAGGGGAGCGAGGCAGATTCCTCAAATGCTTTAGATGGAATCAAGTGGTGATACATGGATGGGGCTATAAATTTCCAATTTCAGCATCAGTCTGTCAGAAATGGCTGAGTCAACAAAGTAAAGCGTTTAAGGGAAATATGCTGCTTTCAAAAATCTTCTAACAAAGGGTGGGCAATGTCCTGCCACAGCCCTGCTCTGTTCTCTGCTGGCTCAGCCTGGTGGGCATCGGGCTCTGGGGTTTCCCAGCTCAACTCTGACAGTATTCTCAGCATAGGCTCCCCAGGCTCACAATACCCAAAATCTTACAGGTAAATTGGCAATGAATTCCAAATCCAAACAAAGAAAAACTGAAATTCTGAAAAAATATTGAAAAGCTGGGCCTTTCAGTGTTGTTTTTTATATTTTTCCTCAACCCTGTATTTTAATATTTCTTTCATTTTTTCTTTTAACATTTCTTTATTTTGACCAGCTTTACTGTTTAAAGGATAACCATGCCATAAACATCCTTTCCATAGAAAGATTATATTAAAAATATGTATTTTCAGTAATGCACAGGAGATAACCAATTTACATGCAGCCCATTGTCACCTGAACTACACACAATACTTATTTTAATATGTCTAAATTTTTTGTAACGTGAAATATTGCACTTGAAAATGGCTACTGCTCTAGCTCATGCAAATTTTAGCTTGTGCAGTTCTTCCTCATTATTATTTTAGTGATCATCAATATTTCATGGAAAAAAATAAGTGTTTGTATTGCCTAATGAGGGTGGATGCCATGCTCTTCTCTACATAAAAATCAGCACTTATAAGTTGTCCATTATCAATAATTTCTCATTTCAAATTTTATATCTAATATTTAGAATGCACTTAGCAGATGGCCACTTCTGGTGTCCTGGATGATTGTACGTTCTTACATACGGCAAAAGGAGACTTCATATTTACTCACTGAAAATCATCTCTGCAGTCAGCACTGATAACTTTATTGTATATTTTGTCATTGTTTTTTATTTTCTTTAAGGGGGAATTCAGCAGCATGAACATTTTATATTTGCTTCCTATGGTGTACATTGCTGAGCTGAAAATGTGAGATATTGCAATTAATAAAAAATATAATTTAGAGAGCTTATAATACAATCATAACAAGATTAAGTAAAATAAATCAAATCCAATTTGTGCTTGGTGGTTTTGGGAATAACATTTCTGTCAAGTTGTTGAGCAGTAATCATTAAAACATGGGAATAATCCACCTCCTAATTAAACAACAATAAACAATTTTCAATGGCACATAATTGTTAAAAGTCAACAAAGGAAGCATTAGTGTAAACAAAGATTAGACATAGTTCTTGAAAATGAGAATGGGAGTGTTATTTAATGCCTGACAGAACAGACTAGACGCAAAAAATATTTGCAATACTGGAGTAGCAAATACCTCCATCAATATCATTTAGATAGGAGAGAAGCTGAGTAGTCTATTGATAGCATAAGCAATACGTTGCATGTTTTATCTCCCATCTTTACTTACCCTTGGAAATGTTGTTACACTCCTTGTTATGTAGCTTGTTTGCCTGCAATTTTTCATACCTTCTAGTCTTAGGAGCAGTCGTATTCTCAGAAAGCATTTTAGGCCAAAACCGTCTGTTCTACTACCAGCAGCTGTTTCAGAAGTCACACACTGGTTAGTTAGGAATTGAGATTAGTTCACCAGACCTTGAATCTCTCAATTTGATTCCAGAGAGGCTCCTAAGCTGTAAGCAACTCTGAGGACACCCACACGTCCAATACAATCACATACACACACACAGAGAAATGCAGATATGGATGTGTTAGCAACTTTAGATCCACAAAAGTGTCCAGGTGCCTGACATGTACATCTTTAATAGTTAGGAATCTAAGAAGTCTTGTTTCAATGCAATGTGGAGATGACCCAAATTCCACAGATGCCTGTGAGCAGAGGCACAGAGATGAGTTGTAGGAGGAGAGGGTGAGCTAAGATATTTCAGAACCCTTTGGTACCCTGCCATAATTGCTTGTGCTTGTAGCATTACTGTGAGTTTATCTGCCATGTGCTTTGCTGGAAGATGACAGTCAGACAGTTTTTGCGTGAGACCTGAGGGAAGTCCGAATTTATCACGTGGAAATTTGTCCCTGTCTCTGTACCCATCTAAGCCTGAATCCCTCCTCAGGTTTTCATTCATGTGACTGAATTTTTAATGTGACCCTGGAAATTCTGAGGTCAGTTAGTAGAGTGAAAGCTGCACAAAATTCATACACAGCACATTTTCCCAGCTCTCACTTGTGCAGGCTAGAGTTTTACTTTGCTAAATCCATAATCTGCACTGCAAAGAGTTTTCACATGCTGAAAAGGAGGCTCATGTAAATAAATGTAGAATTGAGCCTTGAATTACTTTATACTTTATAGCTCAATATCAATTACGTGGTGAACTGGGCACTGGATATGCCAGAAAAAAAATATTCCTTGTTTTTGAAAAGATTTCCTGGTGACACACATCTCACTCATTTCCACAGCTGGGTTTCCTTCAGAATTCTGGATTGTGAACAGGAGGGAACAATTGTTGAGGGATTAGGAACAAAGCAGGTCATAAAAATATATACCGTGTGTGAATCTAATCGTATCCTGGAAAATCGTTAATATTTCAACAGACCACTTTTATTATTGTTGTAACTTTACTGACTTAGCCATGTTTTAGTAGTAGTGAGTCTGACTCAGCAGCTATTTTTTTTGAACAACACCCGTGGAGAAAAATCAAACCAAACCTGAGACAAAGGCCCTGGGATCAGTTCCTCAGAATATATACACACACTACCATTACATTCAGCTACAGTTCTAGTCTGCTATATTTATAAAAATATACATTAAAACAACCAGAAAATAGAAGACATACAAGAAATTAGGAAACTCTGCAAACATGAGTCAAAGATGTTTTAGTGACTTCACATTTATGAATGAATCATGGATTTTGTCTGGCTCTTCCGCTGTTGAAGTGTTATGAATAGTCTTCCTGATTTCTCCAGAAGGTGAACACAATAATTTGCAACACTGGAGTCCACTTCACATCCCAGGCAAGCTGTCCAAAGGAGAGGTGGTGCAGTGGAAGCTGTTTTATGTCTTTATTATTAAAGCTTTTTGTTTTTGTTAGCGTACCAATACTTTCAAGAAACCACTGGGAGCTCCATAGGAATGTCATTACCATGTTAGTTGAGGTCAGCTAATCTTGTTTATAAGCAACATACATATCATATGTATCATTCTGCAGAATTCCAAGTGGCAACATAAACATTCATTTTCTATATGCTAGCCCCTATTACTGAGTTTAAGTAGGTTTTCATGTTTATTTTCTTAAGGGGCAATTATGGAGATATATATATGTATATATAGGAAGGTCCTTGATCAAGAAAAATCTATAGGGAAACCAAAATTATGGTATTCATGATACAATAATTCCAGTATTGATAATTTAATTAAAGAAATTGAATTGTGTTTTAGATAGAAAAGCTTGAATGACCAGCAATTTAAAAGCTGCAATCTGAGTTGACTGTTGATATGTATTAGATTAAAATTAAGGGTATTTATGACCTATTAGAAACCAGATATTTTTAAACTGCAGAAAAAATGCTTTTCAGTGGTGAAGGAAGCTAAAGGTCAAGGATTCAAAGGATGCAACATATATGTTTGTGACGTGGGTGCTCTTCCTGCATCAAACCGACAAAGACACTCTCAGGTTGTATCCTGTATAATCTTTAATTTATAAGGTCTTGATTAGGATGTCCTTTGAGGAATGGCTTTATACTCTAGTTCAGCAGAGTTATTGTAAAATTGTTCTCCAGCATGTGTAGGTGTGGCAGACCCTGGCCTAATGCCATTTCCAAATTCTGTACTTTCCCTTAAAAAAAAGTAATTTTCTTCCCTCCCCTTCACATTCTTGCCTCCCCTTCACATATGATATCTTGGAGTTCTTCCAAGGATAGTTATATGCCTTTTTAGACACTTGGTGAATGGTTGTGGGGTTTTTTGGTTTTTTTTATTAAAGAATATAAAGATTTTTGATCTTTTTTATTTAGTCATTAGTTTCAATTAAGGAGATGTGAACCTGTTATCCAGAGATTAATTCAAGTGTATCATTGAAAGGGCAGCAGATGTGATAATATGCAACAAGGTTAGAGACTTCATGGACATAATTCGCTGGTATAATGATTAGTGTAATCCACTAATGAATTAGTCTCGGTAATTTTTAGGAAGGTAAAATTTCAGGGGTGGTTATTTTTGCTTTTATTTCCAGTGTGTGGAAGCTTCTTTTAGAAGTGAATGGAGCCGTCCTGGTGTTCCGAAAGACACTGAAAAATCCCTCGCTGAGCCCTAGAGGAGAAGAGTCCCTGATCTAATTAGTGCTGCTTTGAGAGGGGGGATAGGATAATGTGACATACAGAGGGCCCTTCCAAAATGAATTATTCTATGATTCTGTTTTCTGTGCAGGCAGATAATACAATTTCCTTAAGAAAAGCAGTGCATGAAATTTGCTGCCTGATCCAAATCCCATTGAGATTGGTACACAAATACCTTGTAATTGAGTTTGTGTGTCCCATTTTGGTACCTCCTTCCCCTCTCTTTACCAACTGAGAATGAAATGAAGCTCATCGAATTCTTTGGGTCACTATAAACAGCAGGACTCCACCTGGCCCTACTCATGTTAACCTGGTAACCAGAAAATGTTTGGGAGCATGATGTAAGCATGTGAAACCAGCAGTCCATCACTTATTCTGATGCAGCTTGGTCATATTCTCTGCATTAAGGGATGCAGACTTACCTGGTTGGTGGTTTGGAGGCTGAGGTTCTTTATACCGTGTCTCCTTTGGATAAATCTGCATGCCTTTTGGGAAGCTGATCCCAGGGCATCTCACCCAATAGGCCACAATCACCTGTGTGATGAAAGAACATAGCTTTATTTTATTTTATTTTATTTTATTTTATTTTATTTTATTTTATTTTATTTTATTTTATTTTATTTTATTTTATTTTATTTCATTTCATTTCATTTCATTTCATTTTTTAAATTTCTTTTTGATTTTGCATGCTGAATGCAGTGTTGGCTAAAACCTGAACTGCATAAAGACTTCCAAAGCTGATCACATGCAATATTGCAGAGCTCGTATACAGTCATACTCATTTGGGTTTGGACACAAAAGGGGATGCATAAAATGCTCAAGTAACATTTGGTTATGTAAACTATAAAAGAAATATTTCTCGTGACATTGTAGACTATAGACACATATCAAAATATGTGTGTCTGTATTAGATTCAAATCCAAGTTCTGGATGAAAGAATAAACATTTTTATAGCTTAACTTTCTAATTATAATTCCAATATATCTTTTCTCTTGTAATAGCATTGGAATTCAATTCAATTGTCCAGACGTAGGTATCTAATGACTCCTGAGCTAATGTACAATTTATAAGACTCGGGGCTAGTAAATGTGACAAAGCATCTCCAGAATACACAAATCATTTTGAAGTGGCAACTGGAAACCAGAGAGGATATCTGGGATATCTAAAATGTCATGAAATATCTTGTGTGGCAAACAGAGTCAGGTCCCTTTGAACAGCCTCCTCTGTGTCTCTCTGGTTTGGTCTAGACATTACACATCCTAATGGATTCACATCTAATCTTATTATCTAGCAGTTATCCTATGCTTCAAAATTCTTGTTAAAAGGGCATTATGAAAGGATTAAGTTAGGGGCTATAACCTTTAAGAAAGGGTTATTTTTTATATGGAAGGACATGGTTCTGGTTAACCTGAAAGGAAGCAATGGAGCTGCAAATAGCTTTAGAATTTGGGACTGATGGAGTTGAAAACCCACTTTTTTTCTCAACTGAATCTTATGTTTACTTCTTCCCAAATCAAAATTTCATGGGGGAAAAAATCAATTCAAGTTAATTTTTGTAGATAAAATTGTAATTTTTTTTTTCTTTTTCACCTTTCTCTGACACAGCCTCTAAAGTCAATAAGAATGTTCCAGTTGTTTGCTGCTGCGAGCATTATTATAACTGACAATTTGGTTAGCTGCCCTGACATTCTGGTGAAGATATTTGGGCCCTACAATCTTAATACGGTGTGTATCAAAGAACTTAAGAAATAACTAACAAATAATAATCATTAAAAAAGCATTCATCCATGAGGAATAATCTCCAGCTGGAACGTTCCTAGTGTGGATACACATAATAGATATTTTATATGGCATTCAATATTTTCATCAATGAAATGGAAATAAACATCAAATTACCATTGGCAAAATATGTCAACAACATAAATGTCAACCATGGAAGGACAAAATGGTTGTCATATGTAACCCAAATTGCTTGTTTAGCCTAACCCTTTGAAATTAAATGTGATTTAATGTTTAATTGCTTAGCCAAATCCAGACTGCTGCGTCCAACAGGAGGAATAATCTGTGAAATGTGGTACCTTGTGACATGGAGCCAGTCAGTCTACCTGTCTGAATTCTAAAACTGCAATTTAACAACTTTTTAAAGACTTGCATGAACCATTCAGTTGAAGAGAAAAATACAGAAACATGACATAATATTTAATTTTGACTTTGAAAAAAAATCCTATGACTGTACAAAACCAGAATCAGTTAGTACATTGCAACTATTAGCATCACAGTTTGGCAAGGATTCTAGAAGCAATATTTCTATTTACAAAAATCTATTATGAGATATTAAATGATAGTATATGACCAGAACCTTTATCAGCTTATAAGAAAGAACATTGCACTATAAAAACATGACATTGGCTCTCTGGCTGTTAGAAGTCATCCTACTGATTCATCAGTATTTCTCCCTATAACACTTGATACTTTTCTTGGAGATCTTAAATTAAAACACTAAGTTCATATGAACCCAATTAACTCATAAAGTCTAAGAGAATAAAAGCACTAAGCAGGAAAGTTGCAGAGACTGCTGTTAAAAAGAATTAAATGTGTTTGGGAACACAGACATTTAGATAGTAGAAACTACATTGTCAGCTGCTTCCAAATGTGTCAGAAAGATCACAGAGATCAGTCTGTAGAGATAAATTGTGTTGTAAAAAAATATATTTGCCTACAGTGAGAACAACCATGTGCAAATGAAGCTTTCCATGCCAAGAAATGTGTCCATGGAAATGAGAAGAAAGTAGACTAAAAAATGTTACACTATGAGTAAACCTTTCTATAAAGCTCCTCCTTCATGCAGTACCAAAATTCACATTGTCACAATTAGAAATCCCCTCTGACTTTCTCTATAAAATGATTCAGTGGCTTCACATGTGATTTTTTTCCTTTGCTTAAAAAGCACGACACTTACATTTCACAACTTCATTTATATTTCACTTATAAAGAAAGCCAGGCACCCACTTTCTTTGGTTTTTTAGTGTATATGGAGCTAAAATTAGAAATCTGCTGATGTATTGGTGAAGGAGCCATAACAGATCATGTTGCCTTATTGTCTCTACGAGTGTCACAAGATTACATAACACGACCAGGGCTGTGCATTGCCATAAGAAGGGTGTGTAACAGGCTGGTAAACCACAGACCTTTGCTGCCAGATGAGGGGAGACTTCAGACAGGCTCTGCTGGGATCTCTCCCAAAGCCTATTCAGAGTAATATGCTTCCTGATGACTCCGATGGAGCAGTCAGTACACTTGTGACACTGGAGGCTTATTCCAGCCTGAGAGTGGTTGTGGACACTCCAGAGCCCATCCCAGAATTCAAAACACTCCTCAAAAACTACTAGTGTGGAAATTAAAAAAAGAGAAAATGCTAGTCCTACCTAGAGATTTAACATCAGGGAATGTAGCAATACAATTTCTTTCCCACACCAGCTCACCATAGTCCACTGTGGGAATTTCCTACAGCTATGAAACAATTGACATAAATTCAGCAATCTGGTACAGGACATGAGTTTTCCCTCCTTCCTCTAAGCAAAGAGTCAAGATGAATTTATAGTGGAAAAAGCAGAAGTACTGGTTTCAAAATTTCCAGCACTTTAGGATTAGTATTGCTGAGCAATCAATTTAGAAATCAATTTTTCAAATAGAGACTGGGAAAATTATGGGAGGAACCAGTACTGCAGAAAAAGATCAAGTACTATAGTACATTTCCAATAAACGTTAGTCAATATAGTGATGTTATTGCAAAAAGTGCAAATTTCGTTTGGGATATGTTAATAAAACCCTTATATATCAGAAAATGATATAAATATTCAATCTCTTTCTGAACCTAGGCTGTTTTCTGATGTCTGAGAACCCCAGGTTGAGAAACTTTATGTTCCTCCGCAAACTTCCTGAATTTCTTTCAGAGTTGCATGGTCTGAAAGAATGTGGCTGCAGAGCAGATGACAATGCTGCTGATTTAGAAGCCTTTTGGTTCTGCCTGGAGTAATTTGCTATTTTCAGTTCTGGTTCAGACATGTAGAACTAAATGAAGCTGAGAAAAGAAAAGACCAATAGATAACAAGTGTCATTCACAGTTAAATATTATGTGTTGACAATCATGGCAAGAGTTGAATTTCATCCTGTAGTCCCTTCCCCATCGCCCTCTAGGTTACTCTCTCTATTACTTACAAACCCCTTCAGCTGCTTTGAAGCAGACATTTTTTACTCCCCTTTCTATTGTAGAATAACTGTTGTAATCAAGATTTTAGAGTCATGAAAGCTGAACAGGGGAGTTCTAAACCTTAAACACCAGATGTGAAAGGCCAGTACTGCAATCTATATAACCTTTCGAAACAGGCAGAAAAAGTTAATGAATTATTCCGCAAACACTGTTCACGATGTTTCGCTCCAGTCTCTTAACTATCAAAATCTCATGTTATTCATTTTCCCATGTCTGAGCATTTTTACTGGAGTGCACTTGCTTTTGAAAGATTTCAGCCTCTAGCACTCTGGGTTCTCTTGTATAAAAAAAAAAAAATATATATTTGTCTTTTCTTCCCCTGAGGTTTTTCAGGGATTTTTTAAATTTTATTTGGCACTTTATAATTTATTACATTCCTTGCTTGCATGTACATGCACCTTGGCATTATGCTGCTTTAATGTGAAGACTGGGAACTCATGACAGAACAGGTTTACAAGGGCTGGCAAGCATGCATTTGCACAGAATATCTGAACAGATATCTGGCACTTACTATATATGGAAAAATTGCTAAAAACAACTTTGAGGAAAGAATCTGAAGAACTACTTTCATTAGCTTCCAAAACAGATGTTCGCATGTACATATATAGAAAGTGGGACAGCAGACAAACACATCGATTGTGAGCCTGTAATGCTCTTTTGAACCTGGCATGTAGTAAAAGTAGAAATGTCACCTAACAAGAGATCCATCTGCCCTGGTTTAGGCATCCAACACGGTAACTAAGTTACAAAGTGACTAAGACACTTACTACACACTCTTTTAATAGTCAATGGAGAGAAATACCATCTCCAGACAGCAATTCATCTCTTCCTGAGATAGGTGTCTAGAACAGATCAGATAAACTGCCCTCTAGGGAAGCCTACATCTCTTTACTGACTGCTAGGGGAATGGGAATAGCTTGAACTTGGAGGCTTCTGAAACGTGATGAATTTCATTCTGATATGGCCAAAGAACTGACACAAAATCGTTGGCCTGATAAAAAGAAGAAAAATCCATCCAGTTAAATCCCACACTTTTTATTGCCAAGAATATGAGTGAATGAAAATTCAAGAATATTAAAATTATTTTAATCTGTTATCTGAATTAATTTTCCATGATGATACCATCAGCCTTTATCCTCTGTAATACATTAGAAAAACAAAAATTTACAACTTAGGTAAAGTTTCCACATGAGAATGTAAAAGTCTGGAAAAGAAGTATCACAACAGTCTTTAATGCTTATAATAATTGCTATTAGGTGTAATTAAGATATCTAATTAAAGGGTAATGCTTTTATATATATATATCTATTTCAAAGGCATCCAAGGGATGTAGGAACCAAGTAATGAATTTTTATTGGGTTTTGGTGCATAAGTGCTTCAGGCTGCCTTGAAAATCCTTCCTTATAAGTATACACAGTCATATGATCACACATCTTCAAATGTAGCTCATGCAGAACAGTCTCATTGTGTCTAAATGTTGACTGCAAGGCTGCCGTTCACATGAGAAGTAATCACAGGATCAAGACCAAATGATATTGCTTTCAGGAAATGTTCTCTTCTTAGTCTGTATTTCCCTCCAGGAATCTGTAGAATTGTCTTGTATGGTGAAAAAAGGAGAACCTCTTGACAAAGGCTCAGAAAAAAAAAATCAGACATAATAACTGCTCCAAATATTAATTACGTGTAAAAGACTTTTTAAGAGTTATGATTTCAAATGAAAACAAACATTTGGAATGCTGAAATTTCTTCCAATTTAAATAGTCAGAAATTTGAGCAATTGTGTATCAGAGACATCTGGCAGCGGACCATTTCTTTAAACATTTTTGTGCGAATTTTGATGTAATTGGGTAGACTCAGGAACTGAAAGAGGCAGCATGGCGTCATCCGATTTTCTCTGTACATCCCTTTCACGGACTGGTTTATCTGACCAATCCTCTTTCCTGTGCCTCACTTCTCTCCTCCACCTCCTGCTTTCAGTTTCTCGTGCTTGGTCACTGACCTAACACGTGGAACACTTTCGTGAGTGGTTGGAGAATGCTTAGCAGAAAGATGTCTGGATTGTTACTGGGACATTGAGTGGGCCCAGAAAGAAAATTATGGATCAAATTAGGGGCAAGAAAGGGAGGACCTGGATAAGGGACATGTTCTGCAGATGTGGAGGGTGGAGGGGAGAGGCAGAAAGATCAAAAATTGTGACAGGCAACTGCTGTGGATGGTGGAGAGAAAAGAGAACAGTGAAGATGTGTACTGAAAGGTGACTAGCTGGACAAAGGTGGTTCCTTTGTGCTTTACCTCTAAACATAAATCCAGTTATGTTGCTGGAAAATGCTGTCCTCTTTATTTGTAGGCCTGTTCAGCTTTCAGTCTCTCCCCTATGTTGCCAGCAAGAGCTTTCTTAACACCTGCAGCATGAAGGAGGAACAATCTGTATCTGCCACACAGGATTGAATCACCTCAGCAGCCAGATATGAAGTGGTATTTCTCAGTCAGACTTCTTTTGGCAAATTTACTTGTTTATACCATGGATTAGCACTTCTTAGTTATCTCCTTCATGTTTACAATTTCCAATTAGTTCAGTCATTCCCCTAGGGATTCATCAAATAATTTCTCTGCAGAATAGCAAACACCAGCCTTCCAGAACAGTGCTTTCTTTCTCACGTTTCATTTGAGCCCTCTAACAATGTGAAAAGAGTATTCAGTTTAGTGGAAAGACTCATCATAATTTTCAAGGTGTTAGAAAATCAGACATTTATCTGGAATTTAAACCAGTACACACAATATAGGGGTTATTTTGGCAATGGGATAAAATGAGAGGATATTATCTCAAATAGGAAGTCCATTACGGCTAAATCATAGAGTTTGTCTGCTAACTAAATCAAATCTGCTTTGGAGGCTGTTTGTTGGAGACCATGAAACTTACTGAATATCTCCTAATGGTTAATGAGGTAGACAAATGAGAAATGTAACTGACGAAGAATGGTAAGTTTGCTGGATTTAACTGTAGGACTTGTTTGCATTGAGCCAGAAAGCTCTATTGTTTTTTCATTTTTCATTCCACATTCTTGAAGGGATGTGTTTTTCACTACTGATCTCCATTTCTGCCTTTTTGTGACTGTTCCTTAAGGTTTCAGTTCTTTCCACTGAATATTTTTTGCCTCTCTCTTTAGTGAAAAGTAAAGAGCTTTTGTACGTACAGTTTGTAAAATGCTGTTTTTCTTTAGAAATTTTCTGAACTGCTTGCCTTTCTTCTCTGGATGATCGTACTGCTGAAAATCAGAGCAGAAATATTTTAATAACAGATACAGAAGTATTCCAATGTTAGCTTTTCTAGCCACTTAAACATGTCTAGGTAAAGCTGCAGACTCTTATATTCATTATGCACAAATAATAAATCCAGAGGTATTTTTGTTGTATTTTTTAGAGCATTCAAGAATCACTAATTCAAGAGAAACATTCTGCTGTCACATCTGGAGATTGAGGAGAACATGTAACTCTCCATAGGGTCTCTGAGTGGAGACTGCACAGTACAATATCTGTGGATATAGATTGATGCATACATATGGATGGAAGAATGATGTTTTGGGCATATCTGAGAGTTAGAAAATTTCTCTAAAATCTCTCCAGAATATCAGGGAAAGGTTAGGGAGATACAGGGCCTTGCATGTTTCTCATTAGAAGTTATTGGCTGTATAAGGAACTGTAAACTCCCTTTCATAATTTCTTAAGGTGCAAATGAGCTCTTACAATTCCTCTCACGTAGGGGTATTGCTACATAGCCAAAGAAATTGGGTAAGCTGGTTTATAACCCTTACAGCCAGGTATCTGTTTCTCAAAGTTTGGTGTGTCTTGTTCTCCGATATTCGTTTGATGTATTTACTCTGTTGTGACTTGGTAATGGGTAATTCCCATAATCAGCTGTCATATTTCTCCTGTAGGGCATGGAAGGATTCTGTCTCATTTGCAGTATTATATTTAACTGAAAAGAGTTCTGTGTATGAGTAGAGTACTCACAAGTTTGATCATGAGTTGTTCTTCTGGCTGCTCTGCTTAAGGAACTAAATCAGATTTCTTTAGCAGAATAAATTCATAAGCATTCTTTGTATTTTCTGCTTTTAAATAGGACTAAGTCCACGTGGGTTTCTCTTAGACTAAAAGGCATTAAAAGTGTATCCGATCATTATGCGCCATTTGAATATAGAAAAGAAACAGCATGCATAAATCTTCCTTAAAAATTACTAATTCAGTTGCAGAAGCAACCAGAAGATTTAGGAATTTCTGCAGAATAGGGGTGGCCACAAATTTGTATCCTTTCTCTTCCTAAGAACAGCTTCTGTAAGAATGATATGGGAGATCCAACAGAAAACTAATAAGCACTTCTGTTGTTCATTACATCAAATTATATGTCTTACCTGTGAACATCTTTTAGAAGTGACATTCCTGACTGATTTTTTTCAGAAATTAGAGGACCAGCTTGCCGGTAGAAGCTCAGCTGGGAGCTGGGAGATGTCTCCTCCAAGAGCAGCATCTTACCTCTGGAATACCCGTGTTCCAGGCGCGGGGATTGCGGGATGAGCGCTCAGGGCACGGGCAGGCTCTGCGTCCCTCGGCCGTGGTGCTCGGGGTGCCGCAGCTCCGGGTCTGGCTGGGCTGGGTGCCAGCACTGAACTCCGACGATTCCAGGAGAGGTGCTGCTCTCCTCCCGCTCTCCTTTCCCCCCAGCCTTCGTGGCAGTGGAGGAGTCCCCAGCCTAATCTGGGGACAGAGAAAATCCGAGGAGATCCCCTTGTTTCTTCTTCTTCTTTTATGTCTTTCTCCACATTTCTGACTCCTTTACTGAATTCTCAGCTATGTGGGATGCCTCCTCCTATTTTGCATTTTGGGAGCAGTGTGAGTCTACATATGCTTAGCTAGTACTTTGGATTTTGTGGAACAGAAAAGGAGAGAGGAAGTGGTGGTGTGTAACAGTTTATTTTCAGTAAAACCTAGGTATAGTTTCACGCTTATTGTTTTCAGAGAGTCTTTGATATTTGGAGCAGGGAACTCCCTCAGGCGAGATACTAATTTTGTGGCTTTTTATTTGGGCTGTGAAATTCTGCTCAGCTTTCACTGGTATCAAAAACTTGAAGGCCACATGAATTTTCATTAGACTGTCTTAGGCTGCCTTCTGAAAGGAGTTTCGACTTTCTTCTGCAATTTTCCTTACCTTAGATTTTCTGCTAAGACATAGCATTTTAGAGATGTAAAGTAAGTTTTAGGTATTTCTAATTAAAATCCACCTTAGGTAAGGGTGGTATTTAATTTTTTTGATGCTAGCTTGACTTACTGCATATATCTGGGATGGACTCAGTTAAATTTACCATGTATCTTCCTACAAGATGATTTTTTAATCCTGGGAACATTGGCTGTTTGGGGTGGTATTGGAGAATAGGACTGGGAAGCAACAGCTCTGGGTTTTCCTCATCTTTGTCTCACCTATGTGCTGGGAAACAGATTTAATTGAGGGCTCTGCTGTCACTCATGGTGAGGTGAGCAGCTCCTGGATATTTTGAAGATTATTTTGAATTAAGTGAATGATTTTCTAATATTTCAAAAGAAATAAACTCCCTTAGACTACATTTGATCATTTTAAACACATCTTAAACAGACATCGTTGACTCAGGGGTGAAGTGAAAGCATGTTAACTGTGCACTGCTGAATGGGTAAACTCTGTGACCTGACATTCCTGATACATTAGTTGCTGACACGAAGCGTTTTACCACATGGTAACTGCTTGACTTGCAAATGAAGATGCTGCTTTGAAAAGCAGAGAACTCTGTTTCCAGCCTTTAGTGGGGTCCCATGTTTCAGTACCTTCTGAGGTGCCTTCAGGCAGTCCCTGTTGTTTACAGACAGAGTGCTGCAATTTTACTGACTTTCATGTGAGTTTCTCAGAAGTTCAGCATAAATTCTAACAGAATTCAGCTTAGAGTTTTGAACAATACCAAATTAATATTTTTTATTTGTGAGGAAAACTCTGGATTTTGCTTGTCTTCAGAGGGACTCTGACAATATCCCACTTTGCAGGGTTATTTGATGTCAGCTATGACAACAAAGCTTCACAGTTTTCCAGTAGAGTTTTTTTTGTCCTTTTTATCACCTGGCAAATACTGGATGAGTTTCAGCATAATAACAAACCATAAAATCCAGAACGGAAAGAAGAATAAACTTTTATTGTTTTAGCAACAAACCTGTTCCTCTTTACCTTTCCAACGAGACACAAAAGCCTACCTTTTGTTTCAGCACTGGAAAGCCTTTAACCTTGTTTGCAAACACTAGCAATTCATCTTCCACTTTATGTTTATCTGAGCAAGAATATGAAAATTGTTAACACTAAACAAGGAAAAAAACCCTTTTATACAGTTAAGTGAATATTGAATGGGAATAATGCTCATGAGTTTCGGGTGGAGAGCCATTATTTTTATTATTATGTTCATATCATGATCCAAATTGCACAGCTGAGTGAGGGAAGTGGTACTGCAATATTATTGGTAATTGAAAAAAAATGTCTGCATGACTTCTTGTGAGGCAAAGTAACTAAAGGATCCATTAGTTCTTGTTCCACAGCTATTAAATAATTGTTGATTACACATCATTCCCAGATGGGGAAACCAAGTTTTAGCCCATTTCCCTGATTTCTTGACTGTAAAGAGGTGAGCACCATGTGACTCTGAAAAGCAATCATCAGTGTCATGAATAAAGTCAATCAGTAAGTGAGTGACAAAATTCTCAGTTGAATTCAGAGCTTTTTACTTCCAGATATATGTCAATTTTCTTTCCTCTAAACATTTTTCAAAGCCACATATTTTCACCCAGATGGTCCAGATCCCTTATTTTCCTGCCGTATTGCTTTCATTGCAGTTACGCTTGAGCTTGTATTCCCAAGATAAATCACTGCACGTTATTGAGCTCGTATCTTTGCTGTAAAAATGTATTCTAAACAAGCATGGACTGGGGGAGGATTCATGCACATTCCCAGTGTGGGAAGGAAAAGGTGTTTTAACATTTCTTAATGTTGTTTGAAAGTCTGTGTAGACTTTGTGACAGGCAATGGCACTACGAAGTTTTCTTGTTGGAACTTTGAAGGACTATTACACAGGGGTAGGAGGCTATTCTGTTTTTCTAAGAAGAAGCTGGAAAACCCTGACTGTTCTTGCTGTACAGTGTTTTGTTTATACCATAAACAATTTTTTAAAAACTTCATTAATTTTTAACTTTTCATTTTGCTTTTCACCAACTTGATCTCTTAGAAGTACGGACTCATAAGACATGAGAACAAATATGTCACAATCATAGATTAAACCTGATCCAGCACCTCTTGTAGAGTCATCTCTCCTCAAGTCACCTGCCTAACTTTTCCCTATCACTCTCTCCAATCAATATGGAGAAAGGTAGATACTTCTAGAAGGTGAATAATTCTAACAAACTGCATTGTTCGTCTTCAAAATGCCCTCAGAAAGTGCTGATTTCTCTCTCTTAATCTTATAGCGTACTTAGAAAAAACAACTTTGACAAAATGCATCAGAATAATTAATCCCCTGTTAAGAATCAACTTTGTCTTCAGTGGGAAATACTTGGTTCTGTGATCTGTTTAGAATTCTGAAATGTAACATGATAGTCATATTTTTCTGTAGTATATTTAAATGTTTAATCCTGGTGTATGCAAGAAAATTGAAGCATTTGAGATTATGTATGCTTTCATGGACTACTCCAAAAGGAAAAATAAGTAGAGAATCTGTTCGACATGGTAAAATAGCATTTTTTAAATCTGAATCCACTTTATTTTTCTATACCTATCCTCCTTTGCATATGTATTTTTATGTTGAATGTGAAGTGTGTGTGTTGCATAATATTTATTATTTCTAATGTGATGGCACCTAACATCAAATTAGGAACAAGTTCTTATTACAAATGGCATTGCAAAACCAAATATGCCACAGGCAGTTCCCGCTCTGGAAAAAGCTTACTCCCTTGGATGTAAGTTTCTTTTCTTTTTCTATTTACATAGAAAATTTATACTCTTTATTTATTTATGTGTTTGTTTTTTTGTTTGTTTTAAATCATATAACAACTGCATTAATGATGAGTATTTCTATGGCCAGTTCAGTTAGACCAAAAATTGAATTTAACTTTATTTTGTTCATGGATTTAAGAAAACTATTTATTTTTTTGATAACTAATAAAGTCATATTGATTGACTTGAGAAATTAAGATTGGGGGAAGCCTTTCCCTGGATTGTCTTGTTTTCATATCATTAAAATTTGGCTTTCCCATTCCTAAAACATCTAGTTTTGTTGCAAAAGTGATTGTTGTGTTTAAGCATATGTTTATTCATCAACTTGTATATAATTTTCTGCTCTGAATATGAGACGAAACAATACTAATTAAATGACATAATTAAAAATGCATATGGAAGTAATTCTTGCTGTAATGGTTTTCCTTACACTCCCACCAGAAGTTAGAGGCAAATTAGTTTAAGCATTAACTCTGAACATCTACTCAACTTAGGCAATCCACTTAATTTGTTGTATTTATTTACTTTCCATGCCCACAACAGCATACAGTTCCTTTTAGAACTTGCTGTAACTGTAAAAAGGAAAACACATGAACTACTTTGGTTCAGGACGTCTAGATCAAAAAACTATCATCTGATTAAACAACAAGGACTGCTTAGAACCGTTGAAGAATATTTGTTATTGTTTTAGGACATGTGTTTTGCAGGAATCATATGATAAGAAAATGACATGGAATAAGTTTCTCTTTCGGACACCCCTGAATCAGATGTTCTAATCTTGTTTTGGCATATGTAGGAAAAAGCAATCAGGCAAGTTGTAATATGCTAATCCTGCTTCATCTCCTGATTTCTGTAATTGTGGTGACTGCTTCTGCTTCTGCAGTTTCAGAAGGAGAGTTTTTAAATATTTTCTGTTGCTTGAAGTTTACAGAACTCTTTTTGGGGAAAGATTTAAAAGTAGTATAGAAAAAAAGTGTCAAATTAAAGAGTATTATTTCCTTCAAGTAGTTTTAATTAATAATTAGGATACCTAACAACACATTTTCTGAAAGACAGATATCTAAAAGCACTCAACTGGAAAGTGTCTAGTTTTGCTTTATCATTTGGTCAGAAAGGAGGAGCATGCTGATTTACAGAAGTGAACCAAAGGAAATCAAGATAGAACCAAGATAAGCTGAGATGTGAATTAAATTCAAGGAGTTCATGAAAAATATCGCTGAAAATAGAGAATTCCCTTTTCTTAGAGTCAATCCAGACAGAGAAGTTGTTAAAGAGGGACTTATATGAATGATATGCAAAGTTGTCATTGCTTGCAGAAACAGAATGTTATCTGAAGGACTCGGTATAAAAGATGCAAAAGGTGTTCAAAATGACATCTGATTTCAGTAGTGCAGAAGTTGTTTAAATGCATAATTCTCACCAGTCTCTGCAATTGCCTTCAGAAATGGATGGCCACATTGGACGCCAGTGGAAGGAAAGGCAAACAGGCAAGAGAGACAATTATTCTCCAAGCTGTAACATGGTATTCATTGTTGGAAATGCTGCGTGGTATTCAGTGGTGGAGATGTGCAAAACTCAGCTGCAAATGTTCACAAGAAATCTTGTGAACTTGAAAAAGTTGAAGTTTTTCCTGCTTAGACCAGACAGTTGGCCCAGACGGCCTCCTGAAACTCTTTCCTGCCTAAATGATCTTATGATTATGTGACACTCTCAAAATGTGGGGTTTTTTTCCACTTGAAATTGGTATTCAAACTGGGGCAAGACAGTGTCTTGAGCCAAACACATAACACAACACTCCTAGACATTTCATAAAAATAATGTGAACATTGAGTAAAACTGATCATGAAGCTATATTTTGAAACTATGGGGAAAAAGATGCTCCCTAAAAATCCAGCATGATAAAAAGCCTGAAGTACTTGCCACAAGAACTTTTGCACATATGCAGAAGTCCAATTAACAAGAATCTCTTTTCCAGCAAAATTGAGACAATTCATATATCAGTAAGATCTACACATATTTGGTATATATATCCTATGGAAAATATCAGTGCTATTTCTCAATTTAGAGAGTTTATTCTTTAACTGAGGTTTTCAACACTGAGACACAGATAAATTGAAGTTAATATAAGTCACAGTATTAATAAAAATTCTTTGTTAAACACACACTTAATACCCAAAATTTCAGTCCATATAGCCTCTGAAACAGGATTCTTGCACCTTTGGATAATTTGTAGCAAAAAGCCAAAGACTGAAACTGTTTAAGAGGCTTTCCTATAATATCCAGCAAGACAAAATAAAATGAGAGCATTCTCTGTTGCCATGGAAACACGAATGTCCACTGCAAACTATGTGAAGTTTAAAGTTATTTTCTATGCTAGTTCGAACAATTTTTCTAAAATATCATGTTATTTTCACAGAGAGGCAACACCCCTGCTGTTCTGAAGTTTAGAACTTTGTGAAAACAGATTCATAAATGTTGCCTGGACCACCAGCCAAAGACTTTCTAAATTGGAACTTTTTCACATTTTCTTCTTTTGAGTAATAGGAAATGACTAAGCTCAGAGAGCTGAAAATCCCCTTATTGTTGGAAACTGCTCTATTGTTTTAGGCTGAAGACTCACCAGGAAAACAAAAGGGGAGCACACAGGACTGGATCACTAAAGAATTCCCCCGCCTGTGCAGGAAAGTGCAGGAGTTCACATCCGGGTGGCAGAGTCTTCTCTAAACTTTACAGCCAACAGTTCAGCCAAGGGCTGGGCTTGCAGATCATCCCTTTCTGAAGTAAACAGGTCTGTATCACAGCTGATGTGAGGCCCTGGAGCCCTCAAACAGATGCTGAGGTGTCTCTGCCCACCAGAAGGAGAGAACCTCTGCAGTCATTCCTAACATGTTTGCAGGATCTGCTTCTCACTGCCCCCAGACAGCACCATGGGCAATCCTCTGGGGTGACTCATCTAAAAAGGAAGATTTGCATTCTTTGAGGTTTCTGTGAAAATCCAGATGCTTGAAACCAGCTGAATAGTGACAGATATACCATTGGCATCCTCAGGAACGCCACCCCTTGGTTGAACCCCAGAGAAAGATGCCCTTGCAGAGCTGTCATTAAATAGATGTTGCACAGCTCAGCTGTGCCTCAGCACACTCTTGTTTGAAGGGCCTGCTCTGCAGGAGGGAACACAGGAAACATCACGTCTCCCGAAATCCACTGATAACACAGAGGAAAAACCACATTCCTTCCCTTCCCAGGGTTTCTAATGGCTACAAAGAGTATCAGGGTGGGATGAAGTCCAGATGCAGTTCCCTTATACAAACTGAGGAAGAAAGAGGAGTAAAGTTCCCAAAATAGAAAGCCTGCAGTATCTGTGAGTTAGGCTAGAGTGGAGAGGGTGACAACTCAAGGATCTTCTCTTCCAACTTTGCCATGTGAGGCCCAGCAACAACAGTGTTTAATGCGAAAGTTGCACAATTTGATTTTGATCCCAAACTTCTCATAGAAAAAATCTCATCAATAATTTTACTAAAGTCAATAGCTCATCCAGCAATTGTTTCTGACTAGCACAAAGGTTTTCTGAGCTTTATATAAATTACTTCCAAGCTTTTTAAACTCCAGCATATGAAAGGCAGATAAATCATTAACACATAATGCTGACTTTTATGGCAGCATGCACCTTCCTTTGTTGCATACGTCACTGGACGATGGATTCTGCCCAGGCAGTCCAGTCTTTGCGGATATTGCAAACATCACAGTTGTTCCATCTAGAAACCTTTATTCAGTAAATGATTTATAAGTGCAACACATTAAACACGAAAAAAAGCAGCAACATTGACATAGTGCTCATGTGATGCAAGGCACGGCACCAGATTTCCATGGAGCACTTCTATGTTTTCATGGTAAACAGCTTTTGAGACTCAGCAATCATTGTTTTGGGTTGCCTTAGGGAGTCAACTCATCTGCACTTGCTCTGACAATGTCAGATGATTGTTCAGGCTTTTAAACATCACATGAAAGAGCGTCAGAGCTGCCTGAAGGCTCTCAAGCAGTGTGGGCTAAACTGAATTTTGCCACCTTGGAGACGAGGGGCTGAAGCATTGCTTGGCTTCCTGGCCGAGAGTGGACAGTCAGAGAGAAATTGATGCGGGAGTGGAGAATGAGCATAGCAAACCCTAAAAATTGTGGTCAGTTACTGCTGCTTTATCCTCCCTTGTGTTTTAGCAGAACCCTTCCTTTCTTTTCACTGACAGCAGGGGATGACCTGGGTTTCCAACCCACTGCTGCAGGCAGTGGCACCAGCAGGGCCATAACCTTTTTACCTCTCCTTTTGCCTGTTCTTTCTCCAAACTGCCTTGTAACTTGCTGCCTCTGGCTTTTCTGCGACAGCATTCTCCTTCCATGCTTGCACACCTCACAGGGCCACAGATTCTGCCCAGGAAGCGCGGCACGGGTCAGGCTGTTATAGCAATTAGCACCATTATTTTTTTCAGTAAGTGATTTATAAACATGGCATATTAGACAGGAAAAACAGGTGGCTTGCTTTGCATACACCTGGGTCTGGTTGTGATGAATGTTAAGGAATAACACTTACTAGCAATAAATAATGCAGCTCTTCTGATCCCACACCAAAATTGTACCCAGAGAGGTCTGCCAGTGCCTGCCTAGATCAATCACAGCTATTACTCTCTAAAGAAACCTCCTCTATCCTAACTTTAGGGAATTTATGATGACAAAGACTTTTTACCCAAATTTCAAACAGAATTGTTTTTCTATGCCCAGCCTAGTTTTTCTCCTAAGAGCTGAATTTGCTCTAGATGTATTTTATGACTCAGCACCCTGCCCTTGTACGTCCCTATCATCACTGGTGACAGAGGCAGAACAGAAATGTGTCATGCAGCTACATTGTCAGGACTGAAGTGAACCTAGAAGGAGCTTTTAATCTTCAGGCCAGAGGCTAAAAAGGTAGCATGATAAATTCACAATCATCTGGACTGTGCAGTGACTTTCAGACTTGATGGCAACCTGAGGCCGCAGAGTGAATAGCTGATGAAAACCTCAAAATGTGTGTGTGGGGAGAAGTGTGAAAGATCCCAGCTACAGGCAAATATTTTAGACAGGAAAAATGCTGTCTGTTAGCAACTGCTCACGTGAGAGCACTATGGTACTTTATGTATCTGGCTCTCCACACGGACACAATGCAGGGAGTCAGGTATAGCATGGGGGAGGCCAAAACTGCTGAGAGATCAGATCCAGGCTGAGGCTGTGCCTCTCCACTGCGTGAAAGTAGAAGAGATCGTATGTGGCTGCTGAAATCACTGACTCACTCGGGTGCCATCATATGCCTGTAATTAATTCAACATGCCTAGTGCCTGGAATAGTGGTGTAGGCGTTCAGACAACATGTTCATCTGAGAAAATATACAGTGAGACAGAGCCTTGCACAGCCCTGCTTACCACAGCTCATTCTTACTAAATTATGGACCTCCAAGAAGTCGGGGGTCAATGGGGGGGCTGTAGCTCCAAAGTGGGACTTAAATGCTTGTAAGCAGACACCTGGGAAATATCTGAGAGCTTGAGCTTGAAACCAGTCCAAGATCAGGCTTCTTCCTCTCTATCTGACCGTGGTTGTGTGAAATGGCTGTGGAGCGATACAGAACAGTGAGGATGGTCCATCCAGACCTCGCAGGAGCACATTCAGCATAGGACTGTAAAGGTCATCCCAAAACTAGTTCTAAATATGGCTAAATCCAGGCAGAGCATCCAAGACAAAAGTTTGACTCCAGACTACCTGTTTACAGGCACGACAGAAGCACCCTCTGCACTTCCCTGGGAGCAGAGCAGCCCTGATCACGTCTGGGTGCCACGTGCAAGGAGACACACACTCCCACTGCTGCTTGCTCAGGGAAGTGTATGGTTCATTTACAATCACTGTCTCATTCTCAGTGAGCCTCTCTGTGCTGAAGCATGTTAGCACTTACAAAAAAACAGGAAAGCTGTGGACTACTGACCCATATCTGCATAAAGCCTCAAATTAATCTTCCTCTCCTACTCTTTTCCATCCCCAGTGATGACTGAAATAAGAGAGAACAGTGATTAGATTATTTTACTAATCTTTATCCTATTTATTAAATCATGACATTTCATCCCCCATTGAATTGCATAACTATACAATTGAGAAGTGTAATATGATCCATTTTTATTTCAAAATGCTGAATAAAAGGCATGTCTATGACACATTTCAGCGGAAATTAGACAATGATATTTTTGTACTCAGAAATGAGATGTGTTTTTATCTTACCATGCTTAATATTCATGCTAATTCACAACACACTTTTTTATTGTTATCAGAGAAGCATATTCTTTAGGTATAAATTTGATCTACTGCCTGCTAACTCAGGATTACATGGACATGGCTTTTGGCCCTCTTTCTTTGTATTCTCTTGTGTGCTGCCATGCAGTGCAAGACAATAAAAGAATAACAATCTTCCTGAATATTTTTCCTCTCTGTTTTTTTTAAACCTATGGATAATCCTGGTTTGCTATGGGCAGATGACACAGGGTTATTATTCCATTCTCTTTTATCAGAGGTGGATCTGAAGCTCTTTTTTACTCAAAGTACCTCCAACTTGCTTTATACTTCATTTCATAATGTTTTATTACACTGGACTTTTAATCACTCAAAATCTAATAAAAAAAGGCATTCCCATGGCTGAAATAAAGCATCTTGTAATTCTCCTCCCCTTGATCATATTAGGTATGTTCAAAATTATCCAAAGCTTTTTCTAGCTTGGTTTAGGGATTTGTGTATACATCTAAATCACAAAACTCTCCCATCGCATTTGGGTATTTTTAAACCTGCAAATCCCGTGAACTTTCCTTTAACCACCAACAGATAAATGAAGTATTTCCATTAGGATCTTAGGGTACTCTGTACATAAGAGGTTCAATATGTGCAAGCTTACTTGAAAAAGCAGGGTTATTTATTGTTAATCGCCTGGCCTGATGGTTGCCTGCTGGATAAGACTTCCTTCTTAAAAGACAGAAAGAAAAAGAAAATTTAGTCTCTCTAGCCAATGCTTAGCTATCTCCAGGAGCTGTATCAACCACCCTAGCCACAGCTGAGGAGGCAATTACTCACTCCACTTCTATTTTCTGGGTTGGTGCTGTTTGTCTTTTCACTCCCTGGATGAGGATTTTAGCAGGATCTCAGAAGGTGAATGCTGTCTGAGCGCAAGGACACTACACTTCCAGAGTTAAACACTTTGCATAGTAGATGTTTTAGTAAATATGATGAGCAGGTGAGGCAATGAAATAATACACATTACGGGCTGGTGGACACATGCTGTTTTTATATACTGGTGACTTCTCAACAGAATAGAACAAAAGAGAAGGGCTCTTTTTTTTCCACTTTTCTTATGTGCTAGTGACTGTCCATTAATCTAACCAAAGAGTGGCAGATACAAGTACCCCAAAAGATGCCTATGGATGTCATGACAGAAATTTTCTCACCTGCTGAAGAGACTATGAATTTTGATGATTAAATCTGCAATGCATCTGTGCTGCACACCAGTGACACGTGCAGTACAAGATTCATCTCCAGGCAGCAGCTCTTCTCTGGAGATCACCACCACCATTCACAAGGGATAAAACCTGTAGAGCAGAAGGCTTTGATAGAGTGCGTCTCTAGTAGAATCTGTTTGGTGCAATTTTGGGCTGTTGTGCTACAAAAACAAGGTTTAGACCTGGGTTATAAAGGCAAACTGGTTACCTCTCCTCAGTTTAGGCACTGAGTAGCATAGTTAATTTTGCTTTTCACAGTTACAGTAAAATATCCATTTTCCCACTGGGACAGCAAGTAGAAACAAATGGAAACTATTTGAATAGTGCTAATTCAGCAGATCTCTGTTTAAACCCACAGATATGCGCTAACTTGTTTAGTAAGCCAGCACTTTATCAGCATTAACTCTGAAATGTCAGAAATAGGTAACATTAGTGCACCTGGCCAAAGCCCACAGGAGTGGAAAAATGTTATATTTAATATAACAATATATTAAAAAAAATATTCCTAATGTGAATGACTAGGGAAAAAAAAAAAAAAAAGCATGGTATATGGACATTACAGAGTCAATGTGATTAAACAGAAATTTCGGTAGATTCCAGAGTCAGAGCAAGGTCAGCATCAAATCTGGTTTCTTTGCTCAGAAAGAACAAAACAAAATGGAGAAACAAGGTGGAGAATCAGTGGTCTAAGAATCACAGGCAAAGTCCTCTAAACTCTTTCTTAACCCTTTCTCATTATCCAAGGGCAGCAGGCAAGCAGCAGATGTTTCATTGGTGGTAAGATCCTTGACTTTCATTCTAATGCACCGTTCCTTATGACAAATTATTACCACCTGAGACTTGCAGGAATGGATGCTGCTCTACCAGTAAGCCTGGTTTCTATTGTCATCCTTTCTCTTCAGCATTTATTTTGCAGTATTGCTCAGGTATGATACAATTCCAGTTAACAGGGAAAAAAAAAAAAAAGGGGGAAAAGCTGTTCCTTTTTTTTTTTTTTTTAGGTCATTGACTTTTTGTAGTGGGAAAATTCACTATCATATGAGTTTGCCAGTAAATCAGGCCAAATGATTCTGTAAAGCCAAATGCTTGGAAACATGGTCAGCTGATTAAGGCATTGGGCTGTGACTCAGAGGATCTGGATTCAGTTCCTGGCACTTACTGCATCACCTTGGGCAAATCACTTTACTGCTTTTTTCCTTGCAATTCCAAATGTTGAAGAACCTTGGCAACCTTTCTTTTGCCCTCTCCCTGCCTCCCCCCACCATGAGCCACCAGTGCATCCTACAAGCTGTACACAGCTGAGAGAACGTGGTTTGTGCTCGGTACAAAGCTCCCTGTCATCAGCCGAAATGAAATACACATAAGTAAGAAGTTGTTTTGCTACCTTAAAGGCACTCTGAGTTGACCCCATAAATAAATAAGAAAAAGCCCAAAGCTCTCCTGCAGAAAGCCAGCTCCATGCCCTCCCTTATTTCCATCGTTGCCTCTGTGGCAATGAAAGCGAGCCTTGTACTGTTAGCAGTGGCAGGAGCGGAGCTGCTGCTTCTGCTTCTGCTGATAAATATTTCTGCTGCCAAAGCAGCACCTGCGGTGCCAGCATGCAGGGGGTGCCTGCAGACACCCACTGAGCGTGCCTTCCCTGCTCTCAGGGTGCTCCCGTTTGGACTGGGCTCCAGAGCAGCAGCGTTTCCTTCCGGAGGCTGTGCATGCCTCAACAGCCATTCCTGGGGATGATCCTTTCCAAGCTGTCAGCAGAGAGAAGCAAAGGAATCGCTTCTCAACCTCTGATCTCCCAAGTATCCTTAATGGGCATGCATCCAGACGTTTTCATTAATGTAAGTAGCAGCTAACTAAACTGGCTAATAAGTTGTCTCTGTTTTTCACTCATTTTCAATCAACATAACTAATCAACATGCCAGAGAATGCAAAATACTGTACAAGCCCTTGAGAGGAGAAGCATTTTTAATCATCATGATTGTTCATCTGTTGATAAAAAAAGTGTCTTAAAATTAATAAAATGATAGCTTGTGATGCTGAATCTTTAATAGCATATGGAAAGCACATTCAATACAGAGTGGAAAAGGGCATTGTGGGATATGCTCTGAATCACAAATGTACTGATGTGAAAATTCAGAGGGCTCAAGGCACAGTGATGGACAGTTAAATATCTAATGTAGTTAGAAAGGAAATATGACCTGGGGGTGAAAATTTAAACTGAGTTGAAAATACACATAAGTAAGTAGGTAACAGTAATAAAGAGGAATAACACAGCTAATAATGCTTGGCATTTGTATCCTTTTGCATTTAGCAAGCACTTTATAAATCTGAATGAATAAAGACAAACCAGGTCATAATAAGATTAATATTATAATTCACAATTTATATATGTAACAGCTGACACACAGAGAAATTAAAACTAATATTACCAAAAGATACCTGCTTTCATTCTGATGCTCAAAAGCCTGTCTATCTTTCACTGAAAAGTCAAGGTTCCCAGACTTTGAGAAAGCCTATTAATTTTAGGTGCCTTAATTCTCAAAAAATATAATTGCCCATATGTATACAGCAAGCCTTTGCAAAATTGCTAATGGAAACCGTAATGATTACACCATATTAAGCTTCTTGGGCTCAATTTGTCTAAGTCAGTCAGCATGGACATCCTTTACAGCTAAGGAATTTTCATTAGTACTGCCAATGGAGTCTAAGGTATGATTCATCACATCTTAAAGTGACTGCTTTAAACAAGCCAGATGAATTACACCTTAAAAATGCATGTTTCTCTGCATTTATCATAAAGAGAACCTGGCTTGAGCAGAGCATCTGTGAAGGCTGCAGTCCCAGTTCTGGGGCTCTGAAAATGCTCAGTGTTAATGGGCTGCTTTTATGACATTCTGCCCTGGAGACAAAGCCAGTAGCAGGTAAATCCTATGCACACAGAGATGTTTCTGTTCTCTAAAACCTATTCTGAAAATAAATTCCCATACCTGTTGGATAGTATAGCAAGTATTTGATAAAGCTTCTAGAAAGATAAACATGCTTCTATGAAATATGCATATTTATATAACTGTTCAGCACAGTCATTTACTGCTGGCGTTCTCAAAATTATTCAGCTGAAGATCTGACCTGTATTTTGTTTATTTGGTAAAATTTCTTTTTTAGCCAGAGAAAAGATGAGTGTGTCATTTTCAATGTTTGTGTTCAGTGGAGGCATTTTCTCTCATAAGTGTTGAAAACCCTGCTGTATATACAAAGGCCATCTAGAAATTAATTTCATTACTCTATTTCAGAGCAAGCATCACTAACCCAGGTTATCTTTTTAATTATGATTTATTATCTTGTCAGCTGAGATGAAAGACATTAATAAAAACACAGTTTTGGAAGTTCTCACAGAGAAGTTCATCTGTTGTTTCAAATCTTTTTCTGATGGAAGTATTTGCTCCTGGTAAAGGGATGAGCTCCTGCTTTTTGCCTAGGGTACTTAATGTTCACCCAAGATTCTTTGAAAAACTTAGAGTCTCTAAATACCAGTAAAAAAAGTTCCTGTAAAGCAAGTAAATGGCTGAGAAGTGGTTTTGAAGACCCAAATCTGCATGTCTCTGTAATTGTGCTGCTTCCAGAAAAT
Organism: Melanocharis versteri; assembly: GCA_013397845.1. Taxonomy (NCBI): domain Eukaryota; kingdom Metazoa; phylum Chordata; class Aves; order Passeriformes; family Melanocharitidae; genus Melanocharis; species Melanocharis versteri. The sequence goes on along the minus strand of VZTG01021103.1, from coordinate 800,389 downwards.
CACATTTTCCAGCTCAAGATATATCTAAAAAGAAGTATTAAGATCAAATATTGCAAGAGAAAAAGCGTTACATTTTATCCTCTGGAAGGTGAATAGCTCTAATAAGCAGTAAAGGAGTGCAGTGGCAAAGCCCGGGTTGGGATGGGTGTCTGCCCAGCCACGTGCGTGTGTTTATCCTGCACACGCTGTGCCCAAGAGCCACAGCAGCCTGGCAGGACACAAAGGTGCTCCTTGTCCTCAGTGCTGGCAAGTGTTTGTGTGCGTTTGGTAGCCTGAGAGGGAGACAATGACCTTGTCGTGGGTTACGTTGCTAACCTTTTGCTTTTCCCAGCAATTCAATAAATTAGCTATTGATTTTCTTATTGATGGTTCTGAGTGTTGAGCAAAGGTGGCAAAGGATAGGGCACCAGGACAGTATTATTTGTTCATGGCAAGTTTGAAAGGTAGTTTAATGACGGAATTAAAACCTTATGAGTGTGAGTTTAATATGAATAAGAGAAGAGGCAGATCAAGAGATTTGCAATTCTCAGATGAGTGGGTATGGTTCTGACATATTATTTACAGTGATTCTTAACAATTTTATCCTTTCTTATCTCTCATGCAAGGGGAACAGCTAAAGTAGCCATGAGCTGGTAAATTGTAAAAAATACTCCTGATTAAAAACAGATGCTATAATATGTGGTTTCTTTCATACTTCAGAAATAACATACTTCAAAAACCAGAGAAGGGAAAATAAAGGAAAATAAAGTAACAACAAAAACTTCTGTACTAGCACCCTGTGCAGGTCGGTCTTCATTCATTTACTCAGATTTTATTCTGGATTCTCCACTGAATTCAGAAGAATGAGTTCCTGTTTGAGAGGGTAGTATGTAGCTTCAGAAAACCTTAGGATTTTATCTGTTTGATCACAAATTAATTCTCACCTCAAGCTACTCCAAGGAGGTGGTCAAAAGGTCATTGACATCAATGGAAGAGTATGAGTGTGTTTCAAAAAGCTTTACATCAGTCCCTAAAATGCAGAAAGGTTGAAAGTATTTTTGAACAATATTTCAGTTAATCAAATATGCTCATATAGTTTCTGTGAGTCCAGGAATTTTTGGCCCTCAATAAGAGGTGCACTGGAGAAAAATCTATAGTCTTATCAGTAGAATGTTCCCTTGGAAAGAAATGATCCTGAATTCCCTATCACTAGAGGAAGTGTCTAAAAAATAAATGACTACATGAAAAAAAAGGGAAGCTTCTTCTCTTGGTTGTTCTTGAAACATGAGAGCCATGTTATAAAGTCATCTGCTGGACTATGTCCAGTGGTGAGTTTCTCAGACAAAGACTTTTAAAATGAATACCTCTAGGATTCAGACATAGAATTGATAGGTGTTTTGGGAAGACTGCTTACCCAAGAATTGATGCATTTTAAATTCTGGCATTAAGTTTATAAATTTTGCCTTTTTGTGTGTGTGTATTTTTTCTTCCTTTCTATTCTTCTTTGTGATTTTATATTAAAAATGAACATGAAGTAAGTAGTAGTAGTAGTAATAAAAATCATGTTAATTTCAGATTGGATATAGCATAGCAGGAATTTCCTATTATTCTTACTTGCCTTTTTATTATTTTGGGAGAAACACCTGCAGACAGCAGATGAATCATTTTAGCATCACTCTCCAAATCCTTCCTTTTGTCTTCACTCAGCTGCATTGGAGTAATGCCTCTGCACAAAGGAAAACAAAGACCTGGGTTTACGCTACCAAACTTTATACATTCCACTGTAGTGATTTAAATTAGGACCTTGTGCATCATGGGCTTTCATAAGGTAGATGAAAACAGACATTCATCAACAGAGGGCTATTTAGCTTCTCTGGTACCAGAATTGCCTTTCTCACTTGGTCTAGGACAGTGATAAAGATTAATTGGTACTCGTGATAAGTTGGGCTTCTATCAAGAACTTGCCTTGCACCAACAACAATTAGCTGTAATGCTTCAGAAATTGTCACCAGACTCCAAAACCTGTGTTATTCTTTTCATGGAAAGAACCTTGAAAGAGTTGACTGCAATCCTAATTAAAGGTATCAGAATCTCAATTTTGGTTCGTACTGAGGATTTAGAGGCTTGGTCATGTCTAGAACCTAGCCACCATTTTTCAAAGAATGCGTGTAAAACTGGAATTATGCGTGTTTTGGTACACATGATGGCAAATGAGATAAACACAGCCCTTTTTAAACAGCAGATGGGTGAACCAGCCAATTCAAATCTTTTTACAGGCTTTAATGATTGCTGTTTCAGACATCGTTATGGTAGTATATAAGATATTTTATACTACAAGTAGAAGAAATAATTTGAACTATACATCTAAGTTTGATATGAAAAAGAAACGAAAACATTTGTGGGAAAATCTTAGCCAATGAAAATATTTGAATATGCAGCAGTGGTCAGAAATTAATTCTTGTGTAATGTAACATAGTAGAAACAAATATGAAAGTGCTAAGAAGACACAAAATAAAATAACTGTAGATTTTGAGCTTGAACATGGCTCTAGACACCTGAACTAAATAAATATAGCAGAAACAAAATTGAATCAAAGACAAGAAACAAATTAAAGTTATAGAGAAAAATTTGCATCAAAAGAAATTGCAAATTTGAGGATTGTTTAAAATTATTAAGGGTAAGTAATGGAGGAAAAGCTTAGAGGAAATAATGAATTAACTATAAACAGTAAAGCAGATGTTCCACTACAGTTTGTCCCATAATACAAGAAGGAGGAATAATCAATAAAAATTTGAAATAGCATATTGTGCACTGCTCAGCAGAAGTGATTCTGGAAAGCACCCACGTAGCTTGTAAATGTAATAATTTCAAGATGTTCTTGCTATCCAAAAATTTGAAGAGATACACAGAACTCTCACTTCTGGCATAGATATATTTGAAAATGGAATAAATCTATGCAAGATAATTTAGATCACTATATTTTAGGATGTAAAAGTTTATGGGCAGATCAGTTCTCCTCATGCGGTTTATTATACCTTGTTCTAAGTATCCTAATGCTGGGCAACTTCTAAAGAAAAATACAAAAGGAGATGGGCTGCTGGCTAGGCAGATATTAGGAATCTTATCATCCTTTTTGTGTTTCATTTTGTAATTCTGACCTTGTGAATAAAGACCTCCATCCATCTGATATTCAACAAAATGATAGCTGGTATAGTAAGTCTTCCAATTTATAGGACAGATATATTCTAGTAGCATATGCTGCTAGAGAGAGAGCCAGCAGTGACATCTAATCACTGCGAGAAAGCTCATTCTGACTTTGCTGCCAACAATTTAGGTTAGATAGCAGACGTGCATTGACTTGATAGCAGGTGGATAAAAGGGTATAAACTGTGTTTTGTGCCTTCTGTCTGTATTACTTATAGATTAGCTGATTTGGGGGATTCAAGAGAGATTGTGTCATACAAATTTAGCTTCTGTGAGGGTTGAGTACTTGTGAAAGATGGCAGATTGGTAGCGTTCGATTTGAAATTCTTGAGTTAACTAAAAGACTGATAGATATGTGGAGACGGTCACGTTTGTCAAAGCTTTATAATGTGTAGATGAAGGGGTAACCAAAGCACACAGAAGATTGTCTCCAATATTATTAGTGTCTAGTTTCTTCTTATTATTTGATTCTCAAACTTTGCTGCTCATGAGACAAAACCAGAAGATCTGTATGTAATTTTTTTCATTTACTGGTTGGGGAGCTCCTGAACCAACAACTGCTCAAACAAAGGATGAGACCAATTGCAGTGAGGAGAGAAAAAATGAAGAAATACTTTTCCTGACAGGTTCTTGATGTCCATAGCTCTGTTTCTGTTTTGAAATGTGCTTTGAAATAAAACTTATTGTCACACTACTGGAAAGCACTGTGATTTATAAACCAAAACAGCTGTTTGAGTTATTCCCGTGTAATAAAGACAACAACAAAGGAAATATCCCAGACTAGCATTATCAGAAGGAAGACCTAAAAATGAAAATGTAGTTAATTCTCTGGCCTTCTTGGTGACAAGCACAGAGAACCTAACAACATTACTGTTGATTCATGCCATTATTTGACCCCTCAAAAGTGAATTGAGTCCAACAAATCTACTAGAAGAACAGTTATCACATGACAAAATCTTTCATCACAGTACAATCCAGTGCAAATCTGAAGCAGCAACTTAATAAGCTATTCTTTGTGTGTTTGCAATTTGTCATTGAGTTTAAAAAAGGGTTTACAGAAATGTTCTCAAGAAGGCAAGGCTGCATGGTTCTGTAAATTATATGAAGTCTTCAATAGAACCTCTGGGATGCAGTTTTATTTCTGAGTGGAGAATGACTTAGAAATGTCAGACAAATGGACCAAGCATGGGAATGAGGGAAGTCAGTCCAGAAGGTCCAAAGCTCACAGCTTCAGCTATGTCACATTTACAGATGGCCTCGCAGCTTGGGGTGAACAGAAACAAAAGAGGCTCTTTAATAACCCTCTGCAGGGCCACAGCCTGGTTCCCACCTGACAGTCAGGTGCCTGCAACGACTTTGTTCTTGCTTCTCTTGCCATTTAGCATTCACACTCCCATGTAGCCATTTGTTCTCTCCTCACTATTGAAGAGTCTGTACACACTCCGACAATGTGGAAAGTGAAGCAATGTGTTATGGCAACAAATGTGTTATGGTATTACAGTTTTTTAATATAAAGGGCCAAAGAATTAGAAGACATTCACCTCTTTTAGGACTTCACACAATTCCTATTGTAACCAGAGAGCAACTTCCACTTCACTTCCTTCATAGACTGGGGTGAACAATGTGCTTAATCTGGCAGAACTTCACATAAACAAGATAAGCCTTCATCGCACAGTTTCTCAGCTGAAAGGATAACATGCAGACTATGACAACGAACCAGAATTTAGTACTCTCTGGGGAGAGAAAAGAATAAATTCCAAGTATTGTTTTCCTGTTTATATTTTATGAATACCAATTTTAAAATGACAGCTGTAAAAGAAGAAATATTCTTTTGCTATGAAGCATGCAGGAGACAGCTTTCACTAGATCACAACTTTATGTTGTCATTTATATCATTATTAAATTACATTCCTAAGGAATTGCCTTTGTTTTATAAGTTACATGAACATGCAGCACTTGCTTTATGTCTGGACAGTTTCCATCTTGTCAGGTGGAACTTCTATTATTTCAGTTATTGCTATCTTAACTCATACATTCAATGATTTCTAGAATGTAGTGCTTTGAAAGAAATGAGATTATAGGGATTTTTTTTTAAAGATATTTAAGTCATAAGTGACAATCTTTATTCTGATTAAAAGCAACAAGAGTAATTAGAGGCAAGCTAATTGGTGAAAAATACATATCCATTCAGCATCATAAAAAAAAGGTATCTAAAAATATAATGCTTAAGAAAACAAAGAGCTTAAGAGACCAAAACTTCTACATTCTGCCTTTAAATTTTTAGTAGTAATCAATGAAGTGCTGGAATGTTACAATACCATTTTTGGCGGTGTCTAAGTACTAACACTTCATTTCTAGTTGTCGTTTCTGCACAGAACTGACAGAGTTACTTTAGGAAATGCAGCCAAATCTACTGACATACCTTTTTTATTTACCTAAATTTTTTATTACTTAAAATCTTAGCTATTGAAAACTTAGGATCAAATTGATGTAAGGAAAATGCATACTAAAAAATATGTTATGAGAGGAAACCACTACGGCCAATACACCTGCATGGGTGTCTGATGTTCTAAAATATCCCACTGGGGCATTGCATGGGCACCTCCATAAACCTATGGGCAAATTCCAGTAGGTTTTACTGGGGACAAGGTTTCATCATTTGTCGAATCTCTAACTTTGACTGGACAATATTTTTCCAGGGACGATAACGCATTCCTGTGAACCAGGTTCACATTGGTGTACCTGGGCTGTGTTCAGTGTCCTTGCAGCCAGGATGGATTGACAGCTGTATTCTGGAATGGATGCAGCACTTGCAGCTTTCGAATACTAGCGTTACTAATAAATAGGGGACTACTTACTCTATTTATTAAACTTTCTAAAACTCAAACAGCAGCTGTAGGAAAAGAAAGATTTATCTACCAATAAAAACCCAAAGATTACATTTACCAAATCCCCATTCTTTATTGTAATGAAATTTGTCTTTCAGCTTTTAAAATGCATTTATAGAGCCAGAAATGTATTCTGGTCCACTGTCTTTGAGATGAATAACCACATTATTACTTGCCTGTCAAATCTAAGTACGGTTGTTAATAACACACAGACAGCTACTAAAAATTCAAAACATGGGAGGTTTCCTTTGGAGAAAATTGCAGTTTTAACCTCTGATTTCCCTTCTGAACCAATTATTTACTTTCATATACACCTTGCAATATCTGATCTCCAATCAGAAGTGAAAAATGGCTCAAGGAATTAAAAGATTTTTCAAATACCTATGGAAATATACTGCCAGAATTTTAAAATTCTACCTTTAGTCTACAGAATATCTGTCCTCTGCACATTATCCAGTAAACGTAGTAGAAGACTTACTTGATGGAAAATATTTAAAGGTATTTAAATTTTGCACTTCAAACTTTATTTTCTGTTATCTATATTTGCAGTCAGAAAACTGAACATCTAAACCAGGATTCTTTTCTGATGTCACATTCTAACAGTTTTACTTTACTACTTTTCAATAAATGAACAAAAAGAAAGATACTCCACACTTATGACCGATACAAGGAAGAGCCAACATACCTATACATAATAGTATAGGTTATTTCCCTGGTGTGGACATATTCAACACATCTGGCTGAAAATTCTGATAGTTCAAAACTTCTCTACAGTTATAAGAATACCTCTCTACTGTTTTCACTACTAACCAACGTAAAAAAGTCAGCACATTTTGGACCTAAATTTCAGTCCAGTGTGACCATTTCACTTAACTTCTGGTATCCCTTTGTACCTTCTGAGTGATAGATGTGGTGCCTAGCATCTCTGTCCTATTTTCTGGAGCCTCACATCCTAATGATTTTTTTTTTCTTGAACTATAGATTTGTGATTCCCAGAATGTACTATGGAACGTTTATGAGATATGTAAATGTAAGTGAACAGTGCAAGCCATACGACAGAGACAAGAAATAGTGTCTTTCATATGCCAACGAGGTATTGCAAAACTATTTTTTCCTGCAGATTTTAATTGGCCATCCTCATCAAACCAGGCTGATCATCCACCAAGGAAGTGCCTGAAAAGATCTTCTTCTGACCAGATTTATTTCTAATTTTTAGGACCTTCCCTATTTCACATTGTAGCAGTAGAAATGTACTGTGAGGGTCTGCTCCAAGTGTGTTGCAGCTACAGACTCAAGGTAGGTCTCAGTCTGAATTTCTGAGTGGAAAATACCAAATGTGCAATGGCAGATTTTCAGCAATCTCTCCGCAGAAGGAATGAGAAGTGAACTCACAACTGAGACATTGTTAATATCACTCTATAGAGCAGGTAAAGATTGCACAAGCATCTACAAAGGACTTCAGGGCTTCCTGAAGTGGTTAAAAAGAGTTTACTTAAAAAGTAAAATTATGGGATTTTTTTAATTTGTCAAGCCTGAGTTAAAAATATTTCAATCATATTTTTCTGATGGCAAAACCAAAAGATATATATAAAATACAAATTTTGCAGTAAAACAAGAACATTGCTAGTAGGCTACCTTTCCAACCTTATTCAGCCACATGATAGTCTTAGCCCACACTCACATTCATTGAATTTAGCATCACATGTCAAATCAACCAAACAAATATCTCACATTTGAGGTGTTTCATCACTACGTCAAAAAAAATTGTCCCAAGAGGTTCTTCTCATTATTAAAAATTTCACTGATATGGTCCTCATATGTCTGCCTCCTCATCTATGCATTTGCCAGCTCTGGAAAACCTAATCACACTGCTCTGCCAACTCTCCTTTCAAGAAAGTCAACAGATAATTATGCAATCTGTTCATGCAGTGCAAATAACTTGGCATTCTGGGAGCCTACCACTGCGACGGGAAATAATCCTTACTTTGTGGGGACGCGAACACCTTACATGAATTCAAATTCTATGCCCTTCTAATGCCACCATATGAGGCAGCAGTGGCAACATGCAAATATTTTTAAAATTACAGAGCTGGCTTTGAGGTTGGATTATTATTTTTGACAGCTCTTTCTTTTCAGATATTACACTTGGTAAAGCCCAGTGTACATCTGCATGACATGCTGCTTTTCAAACAAAAGCATCTGCCTCCTGTGGTATCTTATGTCTCCAAAAAGACTGCTGCATGAAAAGTCTAAAACTCTCTCCCTCCACCCCATCAGCTTGCCTCATTACAGTCAAATTACCTTAAAGTATATAAAGCTATTTATTGTTCCCCTAAGGCTGTTGCACAGTAGCTTAAAAAAAAAAAAAAAAAAAAAAGTTACTCTTGTGATACAACGTATGAGTTCTTAGTTGAATACCTCTATTTTCAATTATTTATTTTCATATATATCTACATGACCTGCTACATTCTACAAATTCCAGAGGAACACAGGGGCAATGTCTTTGGCTGATCAAAGATGTTTTATGAAATGATTGACAGTTACAAGTGGACAGACAGTTACAAATACAGTAAAACAGAGTGCAGTTGCTTTGTCAGTTGTCTTTAGATAAATAAAATACCCCTCCACAGATATCCAACTGTTGGAGTATCTTTTCAACTACTCAAGTAAAGAAAGAATATATTGTGCTTGTATGCTTGATGATCTATGCTTGCGTACATATGATTCATATTTCATGTGTGCATGCACTTCTTCTTAAACATGACAGGAATAAATACATTTTAACCTGCAGTAATAAAGTGGGAAGAAATATTAAAACATCAAGGGACATAGAAAAAATGTGGTGTAAGAGAATCTTAACGTCATGTAAGATTAATTTGAATAAATGTAATTTTCTATGGCCACCTTGTCATGATGACTCATCATTCTCCCATAATTAATTTACAGTAATAAAATCAAGATAAGACTAGGTTATGAGGAACAGAAGTATATTTCCTTCTTCTAAGAAGGGCAGTTATAGAGAATGTTATGAACACAAGCAAGATGCGTCATGCTCCCCGAAAGAAAGATTACTTGAAAGTATAAAATGGGGGGAAATACAGAAGGGGATTAGGCATTGTCCTTTGGAGTATAAAAAGATTCTCCATAATTTTTCTAGCAGCAAAAATACAGCAATACAAATAATATGCTGTAGGTACGGTGGAAAAGAACGCGAATAACCTTGAGTCAGCCTTGTAAAACGCTGCCAAAGGTCTATCAACACCTTCTTATTAGAGCTGTAGCAATAGCTCTCAAGAGACTTAAGCCCCTCTAAATTTGTGAGCTCGCTGAAATCACCAATAAGATCCCCACTGATGAGGGACCGTGAAACTGTACCACTGGGCAGCTCATTCATCAGACACTTTCAAAGTGCTCAAGGCAGAAAAGCTAAACGAGCTGATGAAAACAGATGCTACACAAAAAATTGCTGTATTAAAGCATCCTAAAATCAAAATGGGATTCCTTTTGGCAGGGGACTCCAGAGAGGTACAGAGAATAACAGATGAGAACTGGGCGTGAGGAGCTGAATAGATGATTTGGCTAAGCCCAGGTAGAGCTCAAATTTGGTTTCTTTTGTTCTTGATGTAAATGTACTGTATAGGAAAGATAGTAGACAAAACACCAGAAACTAAATTTCTACTTACTACTTAGGAAGAGCTGTGTTCTAGCTAATGTTGATTATGTCCAGAATCAGTCTGTGTGTAAAAAAAATTGAAATTGCTGGAACAAACAACAACAACAACAACAACAACAACAACAACAACAACAACAACAACAACCTAATGAAAAGTACTTTCAAATTTCCTTATTATCTGGCTAATATTTCTTTATTAAAACATCGATTTTTGGCAATTTTTTTTATATCTAGAACAACATTATTTATGGCTGAAATATATTTTTTATGACTTCTCTAATCAATGGAGATAAATATGAAATTCTAAGGCTCAGTTTGTACCATCTTAAAAGAAACAAATAAAACAGCTCAGCCAAACCCTTTACTTCGCACGCTGATTTCTTCCCGTTAGCTGTAAAGATTTTGATAGTGACCAACTTAGATGTAAATGCCTGCATGATGGATATCTAAAGGTAGGCAAGGGATCATCTCATCTGTCAAGACAGGCATAAAAATTCCCTTTCCTCTTCATCAGAACAAACACTGCAAAGTCAGAATTTACGTCTCCTCTGGCAAAAATGGGGCACCAACCTAAGAAAGTCTTGCTCTCTGGCTTTTCTTATGCACATTTAGAATAAAATAAGGGGGATTAATGTTTTCAATAAATTGGCATTTTAAACAGAACATCTTTATTCACAAAACTGCTGTTACTAATGCTACTTAAATCTTCTACTGTCACTATAGTTAAGCCCACCAAGCTCAACATGGTCTGAATTAGAAGAGTAGCTGTAATCCTCTGCTGTGGATTGATCAACAGGGAGGGTATCTTCTCTCCAGTCCCTCTGGGCAAAATTTGCCTTCAGAACTTGCTTTATGTGATGAATGCTCTTAGAAGAAGTGGTGTCAAACCACTACACAACTGAATAGAAAAATCTTCAGGCTACTTCAGATCCAGATATGTTTCTTAACATCTCTCCACTTAGCTACCCTTCCCATTTCTCATGGTTCAATGAGAAATCTGGGCATGTCTTTCACAGAGGAGATGGAAAGAAAAACTGTCCATCTGTCTGTGTGTTGTTGCCATCCCTGGAGTTTTTTGTCCATTCATAACCAAGTCTGAAAAACTTATTTTCTCAAATACTAGAAGTTCCTACTCATTTTGTATGAATGAGTTCCTTGTTATAGCGATGGCTCTAATCAGCATTTCCTTGAAGGAAGAGGCTTTGTAATCCAGTAATTTGCTTGTTTCAGGAGAAACAGCCATCTGGCCAGTAAGCACACACGTATGTTTGGACAGTCAGCACATGTGCAGCTGTAAATCTGCTGCAGCATATGCTGCTGCTTGTCCAGCCAAGTACGTGGAGGACACAAGAGGAGAGAAGGTAGCAAGGAGTATGTGGAAACGTCCTGCAAGTATTGCCAAGAGGGTTAAAGAAAGGTGAAAACAAGGCTTCATAATTTTTGTTGCTGATGAAAAGAGCCATATCTGCTTTCATATATGTACCCTTCACACTTCCACAAGTGAAGCTTTAACCCTTTTCAGGAACGTCACAGGTCCTCTGTACTCTGCTTATTTTTCACATCTTTTCCATTTCTGTTCTTCTTAAGAAAACAATGTCTGTTAAGATTCGTGAGTAGGGATTTGGAGGCTTACTTGTGACAAAAAGGAGGAAGTATGTATTAACATTATTATGAAAACATTATAGAGAAGCATATGCAGAATTCAGCTGACACCACAATTCCTCATGGAAGGTAGTGGACTTGGATAGTTTAAATGCTTAAAATTCATGAAGTGAATATATGAAGTATTTGAAAACAGATTATATTTTATGGCCAGGCATCTGGTGAAGGTTGCTTCAGAGAGTTGCTTTTGAAGACCAGTGTCTTTCATCTATTTTAATAAGCTGTTTTAGACAGAACTGATATTCACAGGGTAAAAGGGAAGACTTTCTGCATTGCTAAGAAATGAGCTGCAATCCTGGATATTCAATAGGAAGACAAGCTTTTCAGGCTGTCAGAGAAGCGCCAGACTGCTCATGCAGCCCGTTAGCCTTCATGTAAGCTGCTTAACTACCTTCTCTGCAGTGCTGTACATTGGAGATTAATGGTAGGCACAGGAAACTGAAAGGGAAGATTTACCAATGAACTGAAATGCTGAATGAAATACCCCATAAACAAAATGATATTCTCTAAATCTTCAGATTCCTGGAAGGCCTATACCAATGCCAGGGAGAAAAAGAATCAAAATAAGCAGCCAAGAAAGTAATTGCATTCTTTCATAAGCGATTTCTCAATCAACAGAAATTATTTTATATGTGTTCAGTCACAAATGAAAACATTTTTTCAATTGAAGAAAACAATGTAGAGATTAAAAAAATACTTTCCTTGAAGGAAAGCAATCTTATATTTCTGCAAAATGAAAAGTCTGTCCCTGAAACTTTCAGTAACCTAGCTGAAATAATTCAAAGCTACACCATGCCAAAAACTTAGCTTGGCTAACAACCCGTGTCCTTTTAGGTAGAGTCCAAAATCTTAGTTCTTAAACTTCTGTCTGCCTCTGCAATCACCTGAAAAGCTTGAAGCCAGATATATGAAAATGTTTAGGAAACTGGCTCCTACTTGCTTTGTCAAATCTTTCTTGGATCTGAACTAATCTTCCACAAATGAAGTTATCAAGCATTTGTTTGTATGTGTGTGGAATTATCCTCTTCTAAGCACTAGTGCACACTTAGGTTTCTTTTTAGTTCCTAAGTCCTGTCTTTCACTGATCTTGCCTGGAAATCATTGTCTTGTTGGTGTGCTTTCCTTACACCAAGAGCAGCACAGTAAAAGGAGAGGAAAACCTCTTTTACTTCTTCATGTGTTGGTAATTAGCATATTCATTTAGGAGAAGGGGAATCAAATCCTTCCTTTTTAGCAGATTTTAACTGGAAAATCCAATTTTTTAGATCATTCTGCTGTTTGGCTTTTTCATTCCCTTGGACACCATTCTATTCTAGATGTAAAAAAATTATAAATTTCAGAATTCCCTGACATATGATGTTCAGAAAGCTCAAAGAAGAGGTGAGGTAATGTTTTTCTAGTCAGTAGAAAGCATTGAACATGGCCTTATTTAATCCTGGATGTTACAACCCTTGAAAGAAGACAGTGAGTACAACTGGAGCAAAAAGAACAAGACTAGTCCTGACAAAGTGTCTTAGGACATTGAAAAAATCTCTGAGTGAGCACTAACACTATCTGCAACACCCACAGAGCACACTGCATCACTGTTTAGAGGGAGCAGATAGAGACAGCTAACCTGAGGAGATCCTGCACACAGAAACGTTATGAAGTGCACAGTAATGTTGTCTTACTGGTGATACATAAATATGGTTTTATTTATTTATTTATTTATTTATTTATTTATGCTCCTTTCTCCTGTTCCTCTAAAGCATGCCTTAACACATGTTAAGGGCTGACACTGTATTCTTTAGTTACTTGCTGCTCATAGAGATTTACTTGTGATAGAATATTCAGTGCAGTAATCAATGTAATTTAACCAAGGTTGAGTCAGCACAGAGACTTGTGCTGGTGCAGCTCTACCAGCTCTGGTTCCAGAGCATCTCTGTCTGCAGCAGAACAAACAGCGTGTCAGCCTTCATCAGAGCAGCACCTCAGACCCCTGAACCTGCAGGAAACAGGGTGTCAGAAGCACCTGCTGCTGGTGTTGTCCTCCAAGGCTTATGGAGCTTTTTCGTGATTAGAAGGCCAGCTGGATTTCTGTTGATCCTTCACATTGAGTGGCATCTCAAGACCATGCTCTGTGTAGGGAGCTCAGGCATTTTTTTGGAAGCTGCAGTTCATGACAAGTGCCAAATTACCTTTATCATTTGTGTTTTTGAGGTCTCTGTTAGGACTGAGTGACCTGTGTCTCATCTAGAACCTGCAAAAGCAGAGGCCAATTAATAGATTTCACATTTATATTTCTTGGTAATGTTTACATTGTTGGGCTTCTAGCTGTAGCATGAACATGAGTGTAATTTAAAACATAGTAGCTGAAAAGTGTACAGGGCACAGTGCAAAAATGGCTCTAGAGAAAGTAATTTACAACATATATGAGATTTTATCCAGAAAACAAACAAAAAATCATTTTCTTATAAAGACACATTTTTTTTGTACTTGAGGAATTTTGTGTTGAATGAAGTTTTTTATAGAGCAATAAGAAGCACAAACACTTTAAGTGTGTCAGGCACTGGATTACACTCAAGTGCTTGACACCCTTGGCGCTGACCCTCTGTTTCAGTGGAGAACAGAGTCATGAGACTATATATCAGATAAAAGCTTGGCTAAATATTTGTGTGAGGGTGGATTGTTAAGAAATTAAATGTAAACTATACTGTATACAAAACCATTATTTATCTGTTTACTTTTGTATTTTCCAGAATGGGATAGGTTTCCCTGAAGACTTCTGAGAATAGCCATGACTTGTGAACTATCTGATGATAACTTATCAATATTGGGCTACACTTACCAAGCACATTGTTTCCTACACAACAGAAATAGTAGGTGAAACAACATTGAAGATTTCATGTTAATACAAATTATCTGCAAGATGAAAGGCTATGAGTACAACACCCTAAAGGAATTCTCTCATTTTCAGCATAGAGAAGCATTGCTGAGAAGCATATGTCAAATGATGTCACCCTTACAAATGCACAACAAACATATCCTACACTTGTATGTCTCTAGAGTGAACTATCAAGGGGAATAAACTTAATTACTCCTTACTAACACTACAACTCTTTTTTTTCTAAATCCAACATTATGTGCAAATTAAGTCTGACAGACACGTTTAAAAAATATTAAGAAAAAAATGAAAAAAAAGAAAAAGGAATTTTTCTTTGAGGCTGGTAGTACTCCAGTTTAGGGTTTCTTTCACTCATTGTGCCCCTGACTGCTGAGACTTCCTTGTTCCCTGTGTATTGTGGGAATGGATCTCCTTACGTGGATTTCTGGCAAAATCAATGGAGAGTACATGAATATAAGTCACAGGACTAGGGTTTTGTTTACATTTATTAAATCAGAAGATTTTACTAACCAATAATGTGATCTGTACCTCACAAGAATTGAGTGATTTTTATGGAATTTACATGGAAGAACATTTTTATGATAAAGCATAGATTCAACAATAATAGCAGTTGTTATCCTTGAAAAAAAATTAGTATTTGTGAGAATTTTAAATTCAGTGAATCTACAATGATCATGGAGATTATTTCAGCCACCTGTAAGACATCAGAGGTTTTCACTACTGGCAAATATTTTTTTAAAATTTTTCTGGCAAGTATTCTACTTTTTTTTTTAAATTAAACAGGCTTATTGACAAATCTGAAACTGATTGTAATGGTTGATTTGACTTATTAATTTTAACACTCCATGCACAAAGTGGGAAAACAAATATATTTTTTCCAGCTTTTGTGGTATAGTTTTCATAAGAAATATCTCTGATTTTATAAGAGAATTTCTTTATGCTAATTATAGTAAAGGAAGAAGTGCTCCAACTACATAGTCAATGTTTCAGAGCTGTCAAATCAAAACATATAATTAGCTGAATTGATATTTTGTTTGATACTTTGAATTGATATTTTGGCTCACAAAAGCTGTGGTGCTTCACTGTTTCAGGAAAGGGAACAGCTCTGTTGGCCCAATGGACAGTGGGGTCGAGTGCACCCTCAGCAGTTTGCTGATGACACCGAGCCGCGTGGTGTGGGTGACACTCTGGAGGGAAGGGATGCCATCCTTGGACAGGCTGGAGAGATGGGCCTGTTGGAACCGCATGAAGCTCAAAAAAGGCAAGTGTAAGCTCCTACTCCTGGGTTGGGGCAATCCCACACACAAATACAGGCTGGATAGAGGGAGAATGGATCGGGAGCAGCTCTCAGGAGAAGGTCTTGGCGGTGTTGGTGGATGAGAAGCTCAGCATAACGTGGAAATGTACGCTCATAGTCCAAAAAAGCCGATTTCATCCTGCACTGCATCAAGGGAAATGTGGGCAGCAGGGAGAGGGAAGTGGTTCTTCCCCTCACCTCTACTCTTGTGAGAATATTCCCACATGGAATCCAGCTCTGGAGCCCTCAACACAAGAAAGGCATGGACCTGTTAAACTGGATTCAGAGGAGGCTGCACAGATGCTCAGAGGAATGGAGACAGGCTGAGATGGCTGGAGTTTTTCAGCTTGGAGAAGAGAGAGTTTCAGGAAGACCTTCTAACATCTTCCAGGACCTAAAGTGGGGATGATTAAAGTGGATGGGGCTGTTTACAAGGGCATGTAGTGAAAACACAAGGGAGGATAGCTTTAAACTAGAAGAGGGTAGGTTTAGATTAGATGTTAGAAATTCAGCGTAAAGGTGGTGAGGCACTGAAAGTGTTCAAGGCCAGGTTAGACGACGCTTTGAGCAACCCAGTCTAGCGGAAGCTTTTCCTTCCCATGGCAGGGGTGTTGGAACCAGATGATATTTAAGGACCTTTTCAACCCAAACTCTTCTGTAATTCTATGAACATTATTAACTTTTCAGTCTGGGTATCATTTTCCAGCTGAGTGCTGCTGATGAATTATCAGAAGCGAAGAGCAGGACAGACACTTCACAGGCATCAGAAATCAATGCTGAAGGCATGTGTGTGACGAAACCCAAGCCTGTCCTCTCCTTTCCTGATGGCCCTGTCAGAGCAAACAGCTCAGGAGCCAGCTCTGGCCCTAGTAGCTGCTCACATGGCAGCTGCTCATACCCTTTGTTCCGCTGCTCATCTGTCTCATTTTGCTGATATTTATGAAATGTCGGTTTCAAGTGACACAAACCATTGATGTGTCCTCAGTCTCTACATTACTGCAAAGTCCTTATGGCTCATGCCTTGATGTAGCTTTAATGGTGTGTCAGTAGCAAGCTTCTTAATTTTATGGGCTTTGATCTTTTATCTAAATCCAATATCTGCTTCTGAGGCCTTTTTCTCATTTAGGATCTAGATATTTTATATTATTAAAGTAAGTTAAATAAATCAACCTTGTTGAAGTAATGTTGACAAAATTATTATAAAATATTTTATTTACATTTTCTTTTTTCTATTTTTATTTTCTAAAAGACATGTATATTTCAAGAAAAAAAGATAAGTATCAAAATCAGGGGTCTTAGCACAGTCCACTCGGGTTCCCTTAAATAATACTGAAAGAAATGCTGAAGAATCATGGAATGTATACAAAAAAAGAAACCGATAATATACTAAGTACACTGTGACTTAGGCACTGAAAATAGGCCAGCACATTGTTCTCCAAGCTGGTTTGCAGTACATGTAGAGTGAGTCGGCTTCCACTGGGGGTTTTCAGCATCTAGTGCCTGTTTTTATCTTTGGTGTCTCCAAGGCATACAAAAGCACAGCTGCAACATTCTCAGGTATGGGGGGAACCCTCTGGCTGTACCTTCCAAGGTTCGAGTCAGTAAATATTTTAAATCAGCTATTATTGGTTTTTTAAATCTTGCTGGTCATGTGTTTCTTCACTATGGGACCTCAGAATAAATGTCAGGAATAATTAGCCGACATTTGGTGAAAATCCCCAAAGAAAGAAATGTTATTCTGTAAATCTCTCAGCAGGAATTTTAGAAATATTTCATTGTATTGCCCTTTTATTGCACACAACTGAGACTCACACTATTCACCCTTAAACTGAGGTCCCTGGATTTCTTTTCTTTTCTTTTCTTTTCTTTTCTTTTCTTTTCTTTTCTTTTCTTTTCTTTTCTTTTCTTTTCTTTTCTTTTCTTTTCTTTTCTTTTCTTTTCTTTTCTTTTCTTTTCTTTTCTTTTCTTTTCTTTTCTTTTCTTTTTTTCTCTCTCTTCTCTTCTCTTCTCTTCTCTTCTCTTCTCTTCTCTTCTCTTCTCTTCTCTTCTCTTCTCTTCTCTTCTCTTCTCTTCTCTTCTCTTCTCTTCTCTTCTCTTCCATAGAAGTTATATTTCATTGATGTTTCCATTTATTTTATTCTGACAATGGACCAGTCTTTCTCTTCCCACAGAAGTTGTTGGGAGATGAGCATTTTTCTCAAAGAAAGACAGACTGAACTGGACCATTTGGTCAGTCTTCGTAGTTGACTTGTATTTTGCATGAAAACAAATATTTTGCCTTCAACACGAGCGCACCTAAGCAAAACTATCCTCTATAGTTGTTTCTTCAGTGATTCAAAGTGAGGAATGAAAGAAGCAAACAGTTACTAAAGT
Organism: Melanocharis versteri; assembly: GCA_013397845.1. Lineage (NCBI taxonomy): Eukaryota > Metazoa > Chordata > Aves > Passeriformes > Melanocharitidae > Melanocharis > Melanocharis versteri. The sequence continues at coordinate 782,429 of VZTG01021103.1, read as the reverse complement.
TCTATCAAACAAGTCCCATGCCCGTGTAGATTTCACCTCAGTGCTGAACACGACACTGATCCAAATTCTTGAGCAACAGGGGAGTAAAAAATCACAGAGCAGATGCAAGACCAAGGTTCAGATCTACCTGTAGGGAGCCAAAGCTAAAATATCCTGTAACGCTTCCTCAGCAGAGCCCAGACCCTGAGTTACACTGATCTGGAAAAAAGCTGTTTCATTTGCTTGGGTTTGATATCTTTCCACTGTATAGAAAGAATTAAACACATCTTGGAGAGAAGAGATTAAAAATCCTGAGGTAAGTGGCCTGAACATCAAGCTTATGGTTTTGCAGTCATCCAGAACTCATCTTTATTGTTTTGGATGAGCTCAAGAACTGTTTAAGTGCCAAACCACTCAGCTTGATGCTGAGCAAGCCTGGGAACTCAGACCTGCAGCAAAAATCAAGATATGTAAAAATTACTCTCCAGACTGGTATTTCAGCATGGTTCTGAATACAGAAAGTTATTGTTCTGAGGCTTGTTTTGGTAAAGAAACAAGGAACAAGAAAATATACTACCACATAAAAGGGTAGTATATGATTTATAAACCTCTGGCAGGTTTATAAACCACATTTGACATCCTTAGTTTCTTTAACAAACAACTGACCTGGAAAACTTTATTCTGAAATTTACTTTGCACTTATTTGTGCATTTCTTAGTTTTGAAGAAAAAAAAAATGTTTAGATCATGTCATATTCATTTTTACATTTGATATTTGATATCAAATCAATTGATATTGATATTTGCTTTTGATCCACTTCACAAATCCCTTTGTTATTTACTCAGTCCTGTCTCATTCTGTATGAACTTAAACATACGAGGTTTAACATATGCTTTGTACTTATCAGGCCTTTGCATAGAAACAAATTTTGCTGACAGCCAAAGTAAAAATGCAACTTACGCAAATTCCACTGTCAGCACACAGAAATAAAAAGGAAAGGTATAAGAGCCATTAAGAAATAATAATACTAATAATAACATTGAAAATCATACTAGAAGATAATGATCTGGTTTGAGAGGAAAAAGAAAATTTCTGTGACATTATGAGCTCTAAATAATTCATTTTAATTGAATGTAATGTTTTTCTTAAATATATGAAACTGTAGTTTTTGTGGAGACGCAGGTATAAACCAAATATATGAGTCTATAGGCACTTTGGATAGCTCCACAATCTGACATTATTTTATTCAAAACATGCCATCTTCACCTTTAAAATAATAACATCCCTTGGAAATGTGTGATTCTGCAATGAGCTGCAAATGTTTGCTGTAGAGACATGAGTTATAAAATAACCATCACGGATAGGGCAGCCAATAAACTCATTCCCAGATCTGTTTCAGGCATTAATGTTCAGTCAAAAGCAAACCCTTTAATATCTGGTTATGGACTCAAGTTAGAATGCTAATTTCAATTTATTATTCTTCCAAGTGTACATTTCTCTCCTTCTTTCTGACATGTTTCATATTTTCTATATCCCTGACTGTAGATATTCTCAAATGGGTTGTTATTCATTTGTTCATACCTCAAACAATGACTATCCTAATAAGCCATTAACAGATAGCTGACCTATTCAGTATCTGCAAACACACGTAAAACAGTGCACTGTGGAGCTGCAGAAGGGAGCTCAGTATGGGCTAATAACAAGGTCTGCATTACCTGAGAAGAGATGTAAATTTTACCTTTGCATTTGTTTTGACATCTCTTAGAAAGCTGGAAAGACCAACATTTATGGGAGTGGGGGGAAGGGGAAAGAATATCTGCAGCAAATGCCTGCTAGCTCTATGACATGTATGTTTTGCCACTGGCATGCAAATGATACATTTACCTCTTCCAGGCTGCTATTTTTACATTATGTTCCCCTTCCTTTCCCCTTTCCCCTTTCCTGTCCCTTTTCCCTTTCCCTTATCCCCTTCCCCTTCCCCTTCCTCATTCCCTTTCCTGTTTCCTTTTTTCTTTTATCCCCTTTTTTATTTCCTTTTTCCTTTCCTTTTTTTCTTTCTTTTTTCTTTTCTTTTTTCCTTTCCTTTTCTTTCTTTTTTATTTTCCTTTTTCCTTTCCTCTTCCTCTTCACTTTTCTCTTCCTTAGTGTCTTCTTCTTGTGTCTGCAGTTGCAAGCTTGGAGTATTTCTCACAATTCAGAAATTCCCCAGGAAAATATACAAAAAACAGTAGGAGGATGTGTATGTCCAAACGAGATGCTTGGTCTTTTTTCTAGTCTGCAGTGAGAAATGCAGAATACAGGTCAGCTGTGAGGAAAAGGGGTTGGTAATGCTCTCCTGGGTCACCATGGTCAGACATCATCAAAATGGGAAACACCTCTAAAGTGTAAATTTGGTGTAGGCTATGTGGCGAATTTAATGGTGTCAGTAGCACACTGAACAGGAACAATTGCTGCTCACCTGGGGGCTGTCACTGTTTTTCACAGGGAGGCTCCTGCCCTGCACTCGCCTGTGGCTCAGGGCTGGGTTATTTCTTGCTTCTGCTGCACTCTGTGGTTTCCACAACCACTCATGGCTTTAAAGGAACACAACCAGAACACAACCTCAAATGTGAGCACTCCCAAAGCCAGCCTAGGGAAGAGCTCATATCTGGACAAAAATGTGAATTTATTTCTTGACTTTTTTTTCTTTTTTTTCTTTTTTTTCTTTTTTGTGTGGAGAGTGGGTGATGTTGAAATATGGCACTCATTCCTCCCAGTTTTTATGTTGTGTACGTCAGCAGGCTATGGGTTATATATGTACTGTTACGTGAATGCCTTCCAGTGTACAAGCTTCTTCCTTCCAAAAAATAAACCAAAAAGGAAAAGCTACACCCACCATCCATGTCACAGAGATGAACTGAGTTATTACAAAAAGTTACTGCTGTAAGAATCTCATTCAAATTCTTTGTTTTGATCCTTCTGGCGTGTGTGGAAATTTTCCTTCCAGATGATGAGGCAAGAGTCTTAACTCTCAATCTGTCCCAAGCACAAACACTCCTAAATGATTTGCCAGTACCTGTTCAAGCTTTATACATATTTGATGCTATTTATTTATTAGTGATTATGAACATGAGTACTTGATAATATTCTACTTCAGCCACACATGGTATAATACAATTACATTGCTTCTTCTTCTGTTTCTTCTACTCATTGAACTAGTTTAGGAATTTTCAGAAAAAAATTGAATATGATGAATTCTTTTTGTTGCCAGAACTTCAAAGACTTTCACTTTTGTAGGAAAAAATGTAAACTATTGAAAAAAAAAAAAAAAAAACAAACACACATTCCCAATATTTTGTATTTCTATAAATGAGAACAAATGAAGTGCCAGAATTTAAACTATTTCAACAAATACCATTCCAAGCGAGAGTAAAAAAAAAGCCATCTTATTTCTAAACAGGAGGGTGAAAGAAAGAAAGAAAAAAAGCCAAATATTGAAGTCAGTTTCTTCCCTGTGATNAGAAAAAAAGCCAAATATTGAAGTACACTGAAAATACAGCATATCTGAATATCAAGGTTTTTTTGTCTTAGAATAACCTACAGAATGATAACCTAAGTTTTAGTTTCTTCCCTGTGAAACTTCAAATAATAAATATCATAGGAAAGGAAAAAGTATATGATGCAACAGGCACAACCAGAAAGTACTCATTTTCCACACTGTAATTAGAAAAATGCTCACGTAAGTAACCCGGTAAGAACAGTTATGTGCCATGCCAGGGATCATGCTAAGCAAGCAAACCCATAATTGAAATCCTGTGAAAAATTTGGTCATGACAGCCTCAGCATACCTACCCTCTTGTAATTTGTCATGAACAGTTCCAGGTTGCTCTGGTATTTCTTGCAGAAGGCCATCTGACAGCTGTAGGTGTTATGCCTTGTGCCTATAAAGCAGGAGATTATGGTGGAAAACTTAATAAAATGACAGCCGAGAAATGAAGAAAGTTGAAAGGCTTTAACTGGCTCATCCTCTCAATCAGACAGTGGAAAATTAGAAGGGAGGAAAGTCCCAGCAATTTAAAGATGTTATGAAGTGTTCCTAAACATGTTCTAAGTAAGGATTCTAACATCTGTAATTAAGGCGGACATTTACAAAATGTATACTGGTTTGAAGAAAGGAAAAACTGTGTAATATGTCCCAGCCATATTTCTGGAATTTTGGATCCTGGAGTACTAGGATCCCACGAGATGCATTCTTTCCTTGATCCTCAGTTGTGACCCTACTGTACATAATTGTTTCAAAATACATGTCCACTTTCTGGAACGTGATATTTTTGAGGCTTTTATCAACCTGCCTGTCTTTTCCAGATGGTCATAAGTTCTGTAAGATCTATATTTTCACTTTGCCTCACAGAGAAATCCTGTCTTTTCTTCCCCACACAAGTGCAGATTGGCTCTACATGATGGTCACTCATCCAACCTACCCTGCACACCCTATGAATTCACAGCAAACTTCATGATTTTTTGTATGTTGAGCTTACTTTGTCATGCACAGATTAATTAAGTAACAGATTTCTTTAAGCCCAGCAAGTTCTTCATTAAGCCTGGGAATGTTTTGCACAGAACAGCTTATGTCTGTCTGATGTCCACACACCTGAACTGCAGGTCTGTTCAGTGTGGACATAGCAGGTACAATATAGCACGGCGTGCCTAAATCTATCAGAGATATCTTCTCACTTTTTTTCAGAAAGGTAGTTCTTCAGTAGCCCCATGGACTCCTCCTTACACAGAATGCCTTTTGTGTGAAGGCATAGTCAGGGCAAGATAGAGTCAATACTTCTAATGTATCTTTTTGAGAGGTCTTGTCATTTTTAGCTTCCCTTAGCAGCCAGGCAGAATCTGGAGCAAACCTTAGCTATGAATTAGAACCAGAAGTGTTCCAATCGGGACCTGAAGAGGAAGAGCTGAGGAAGAGGGGAGGTGGTGGTGAGCTGGTGGAATGTGTCTGTGTGTGTGCATGTGTGTGTGCATCCTGAGACTGCGGAGTGTTGGTGCGAAGGCTCCTGTAGAGAGCAGGGAACAGAGCCAGATCTCATGAGGAGTTACAACTATAATTTTATTTAAAATGGAGTCTCATGGAGTGCTCCTGTTACTCAAGCTCCCTTTAGTGTCACTTCTTAGTTGAGTAACTGCAGTCACCAGTGTGGCAATGCAGTGCTCAGACTGGGAATTTCAAGAAAGCCTAAGGGAATTAGAGGCTTTTGAACTAAGTTATCTCCCCTAGGCTCTCCTGAAAACCTCAGGCTTAATCTTTTGTTTTGCTTCCTTCTTTAATGATGTCTGTAATTTTTTTCCCCTCACTTGCAGGCATCAAAGAGATTCCTTCCCTCTAGTCCAGAAAATTGACGACATTTAATCACTGGTAAAATATAAATTTTCCTTAAACTCAGCACTTGGGAGCCCCTACTCAACCAGAGCACCATATACAGTTAAGTGACAGCTATCATCTGCTTTCATTTGCATTGGGGAAATACTGAATTACATTGAAACATTGAATGTGAAAGCTTATCAGGTATTTAGCTTGGCATCATTTTTTGCGCTCTGCCAGAGCTGATATGTGCTGTTTATCTCTAAAAACTATATTATTATGGTTATTGAGCAAAACAGCTGCAGAATGAATGTTCATTTATTTTCAGTTGGTTTTCCACAGATCAGGTGATGCTAATTTGCAATGTCTGCAGTTTTGATCATAGTACAAAATGTAGCATAATTTTAAATCCATAATTTTAATTCTTTAATTTAAATTTTGCCTTTATAGGAAAACAGTCCAAAGATGAAAACTGATACAGAATACCATACTGTTCACTGACAAAGTGTCACCTTATGCCAGTGATTTAAATTAAATTTTCAAGAACAAGACTAAATATGTTAGACTAAGCATCTGGTTTTACAGGCATTTGCTGCAGAAACCAGGAGACTGGAGGAGGGGTCCATGAATCATTTTCTGAAAAATTTTCATGCAAGTATTTTATGGAGGTACCAAAAGAGGACCTTTAGAGATTCCTCCACTTTACAGCCACCATCAGAACCGGTTCAGTTTGTCTCCTGGTGGCTTGAGGCTGTTCATCTGGAAGTTTTCTTCATAGTGTGATCAAAAGGAGTCATCATGCATCAGCCTCCCCAGTGCCTGCTTAAAGGCACCAGAGACACTGTGGGACCAGCAAGCTCTACTCTCTTAATTTCACTGACCTTGCCAAACCCTCAGGCTTCCCTCTACAGGCATCCAATCCAGCACTGCCATATTTGTGTCACATCTAGCCTCTAGGTACCAGCCCCATGTGACTTAATAATGCATATTTCCTGAGTGGAGGAATTAAGAAAGCCTAGTTTCCCGTGGCTTTGTGCCTTCCAGCTGCATTCCTTGGTGCTAGAGAAAGTGTAAAGTGAGCGAGCAGTGCTGGTCTAAAAGTGGGATCTCCAAAGGAGATCTCAAGACGGTGGATTCTCTAGTCACCAGCAGGGAAATTCTGCTAAAAAATCCTTTTTCCGTTGCTTGACCTTTGATTTTAGGTAGTTTGGAGGAATGAGACCTTTACTCTTGTTATAAATTAAGCCGGCAGGTTAAAAAGTTACCCAATGGGCAATGGGAAAATGGACAAATTGGCGCATACAAACACACATCCAGAGCAGAATGCTGAAAGACTAATTTCAAAGAGAAAACACAGGAAAAAAAATGGTGATTTGAATGAAAGTTTTGTTTGTGGGTGGGGAAAAGAGTTTCCTATTGATTTTTCCTATCTCTCCATCTATCGCCCCCTCATCATCTTCTACAACTACTTTGCCATTTCTGAAGGTCAGGCTAAATCTCAACATATGCTTCTAATTCAAGGTCTTAAAGCAGCATATCCCAAACTAGGAAATCTGGAAGCAAGCCTGGAAGTGCAAATAGGAGTGGAGTCGTGAATGGAAAAGTTTGGCAACTGTGGTATAAAGCTTACTCATTCCACCCAACCAGACTTTCAGCAAGATGTGCTCAGTTTACAACTGAATTAAGCAGCTCCTTGCATTGATGGCCTTCAGAAAAAGGCAGCTTGTAGAGCTGTGCTGCCTGTTATGCTCTCCAAGTTGCAGCCCTCATTATAAAACTCAAATATTTTAAGCAATATTTAGTTTTTCCTGTGCAATAGATCTTTTAACGTAAGTCTCTGTGGAAATTCTGCTATAAGAACAAACAGCCCTACTCCCTTCCCCATCTCCTCTGTGGGCACTGGCTCTTTCACAAAATGGTCTCATGTATAAAGGCAAGTGCAAGGCTGTCACTGTATGATCTGATGAAAGGATGGAACCCTGCTGCTGGTGATGTTGAAATTATCTCATAATTATTGGCTGAAATCCTGTCCTTGCAGGCAGTGGCAAAAATTCCCTGGCAGACCGTGTGGGAGACAGGGACTTCCCTCGTGTCACAGGCTGTGGAGGGTGAATTTCTCAGTGTGGGGGTGTTTGTGGTTAGTGTTGCTGTAGTTGTATTGTGAGTGGTTCTAAGAAATTCCCTGTCCCCAAATTTCCATGTAATGGATAAAATAACTCATAGGTTGTAACTCAGTCTACCCATTAGTGGTTGTATGATTTGAAGTATCAAAGCAGAAAACTTTGGCAGGGATTTGTGTGGGGAAAAAGAAGAACAGAAAAAGAGTATGACCATGGACTGTTTCCAGGGAGTGCTTCATGTGTAAACTTCATTTTTTTTTTAAATTTATTTATTTTCCTTGCACTTTTTTTTTTTTTTTAAATTATGTTTACTCCTATTTACCTCCATTGGGAACTGTCATCACAGGAAATAAAAAAGGAAAAAAACCCATGCCTGTTATATTGAAGCAGACTAGGAGTAAATGACTGATATACTCAAGTGTTTTGAGACCTTTATCGTAACTCTGCCTACTGTTGTGACATTTAAGTCTTGAACAGTTCCATTTTCAATCAGGTATCGAACCTGAAATGTTTTTATACCACTGCTGTGCACACAGATCCTGTGGATAATTGCTATAATCGCCTCACATTTGCAAATGCTCTTTGGGGACTTGAACCCAGGTCTTGCTCCTGCAAGAAGGAGCAACTCTCCTAGTTCACAATAGCATTGGCAAGGAGTAGTTAACCTGAACTCTCAATTATGTGCAGAAAATCTGCACATCCTGCCCAATTAAGATTTCTTTTTCCCATGGAGCAGCTTCTAAATTTTTAAATAGTTTGATTGGAATTCTAAAAACAGCAAGAGAGAAGATTAATCTTGTTAATAATTAGAAAGCTGAATGCTAACATTTTTCCCCCACAGGAGCTGCCTCAATGTTATTACTCTCACAGCTAACAGCAGTTATAGTCTGTGTGTAAGGAACCTGATACACATGTAAATTGACCAACAGTTTGTTTAAAGTGAGGAGTTTGATTGTGTCTGCCTCTTGATCTGCACTACAAAATGGAAGGATGCAGGGACAAGATAAACCAATTGATCCCATGACTGACATAGTCAACCTACCTCTTTGCTTTCCTTGTGGTATAAGGAAATGTTGCTTCTAAGCCACATCCTCCTGTAAACCAATACAGGCAAATGTGTGCAGCACCTCTGACAGCTGAGGTGCTGTTCAAACATGCCTTTTGCACTCTCTGCTTTCTGGGTAAGTCTGTCACAGCTCAGTGCAGGCAGAGTAACCCAGACCATGAGGCGAAAATCCCTTTTGATGGGTTCTTCCTGTACAGTTGTTCCCAAATTCGGTTCATTTGTCAGGATCATTTTTTCTCTTCCTCAGGGTCTTTGGCATAGGACTTTCTGAGACCCTCTACATAGCAATTGCCATCTAAATATCTGTGTAAAAATTTAATTCTTATATCTGTAACGGTGGAGATCATATAACTAGTTACAACCCTGTCAGAGTGGCAAGAGAGCAGAGTATGGGATAACTGCAAGACCAGTTGTCAGACGGTGACTTTTTGGCTTTTATTCTGATTAGACTTTTGAACCAAAGTCCTCCTCTTCACTTGTGGACATGCTGATCACTAATAAAAATTTAGCCCTCTTTTTCTTTCTCTCCACTTGCAATATTTAATTAAATACAAGGAGAGAACACTGCCAACACAGATGGCTGGCAGAGATGATATATCAGTCCACCCTTCCTGCCACCATATGCAACAAACTAGACAGGAATTAAGGGTTCATTTCTAAAGTGGAGATATAAAAAAATACTGTATCATAATGCAGAAGGGAGATTACGATGATTACACACTAACAATAACTTGGTAATTTCTTTCTATTTCTGTGCTTAACTACTTGAATAATTGTATTTAAATACACATCACCAAGAATGTGTGTTTATATGCGTATATTAAGTTTATTAAAAAGATTATTCAGAGTTAGATCCGGAAAAAAAATCTTATTTTCTTAACTACAAAAGACTTTTAAAAACAAACAAAAAAACCCCATTCACCAGGTTTCTCCCTCATTTAAAAGCCATCATGGTTCACTGTTCAAGCCAGTAACATACACTGGATGAATACATTTATTTTTCCTCTGAAAGTACAATTGAATAAAATACAACTGAATAAAGCAAAAGATTCTGAACTGAGATTAAAAGCTTTATTTTCCTATTTCTGAGCAATTTATACTAAAATAACCATACATTTTAAAATGGAATGTCATAAAACTAGAAATTTTTAAAATATTTTTTACAAGTTGTTGACTTTTGTCCTATATTACAAATTAAGAAATTAATCACAAGAGATCTATTACTGTTTTCCCAGCAACTTGACTTCTCAAAAAAGAGAAAAGATTTTTTCTTTTCAAAATATCCCAACTGCTTACTAAACATCAAAACAATTTAAAATTGTGTAATATTCCATTCAGCATCTATATAATTTCTTTGCTCCATTAATGGAGCTTGAATTATGAAATATCAAAATTGCAGAAAAATATTTGTGATGAGCAGTAAGATACAGTAGAAGGAAAACCCAAAGGAACCTGAGGTATTACTCCTCCGTCTGGAGGCCTTGGTCTTTCTTGCATCTAAAGAAAGACATTTCTTTATATGTAAATTTCACCTGAGATAATGTACAGGTGATTTCACTGGTAAAACTGGAGGGGGTTTAAAAGCTATTAAAGTCTTGCATAACTATATGTCTTTTTCTGGTCTATATATCTCTTCAAAGACAGAGAGAGACAATAAATCATACACTATATTTCAGAGAAAATTGCATCATGTCCAGAAGTTTCCTATTTTTCCAGCTTTTTCCATAGATCAAGATTGGCTTCTGTAGTCATGAACTAAGATTTTTTTTCTTACATACAAGGGATTTTAGACAAACTGGTTTTAAGTAAATCTTGCACAATGACTGAACTGATTTTTTTTTTATTATTTCAACATAAAAATACAAGGGAAGTCTCCATACCCTGATGATATTTCTGTTCACTGAAAATCAAGATCTTTTTAATAGAAAAAAATTTCCATATGAAGGCTTGAGAAAAAGAATGTTCATAAAGAATGACTTCTACATTTTATAAGTATATCCAAGAGGTGCTGTTGTGATGGGCGGAACTCAGAGTTACGTGACCAATCATCAATAGTGGTCATGACAGGACAGTAAGTTTTACATCAGCATTCAGCAGTTTAGAATATCTAGCAGTTGCCATACTGCATTTTAAAATACAACAAAAATTACAGCTATGAATTACCGTCATCAAATATAATTGTACACGATCATCTCTATCATAGCACTGCAAGTTAATGTCTCATATTAACAGTTAATCACATACCTTGAATGGGTCCATGATGCACTTTTATGAACTCTTTAATATGCATTGGTGAAGAATGCAAATTGTGGTGAGGGAAAGAACTTAAGAAAAACCATTTTTGTTGTTAATTTCAATATAGAAAGCTGAAAAGCTGAAAATGGTCAAGGCATTCAAGCGGACATTAAACATTCACAAGAGTACTGAGGTTTTTTTCTGGATTGTGTGCTGCACTTTGCAAAGAGGAGTGCTTCAAAAGCTGTCAGAACAAGAAGGTGGGAAATTCAAAACTTATATGGAGATAGCTTCAGGGTAACAATTCATGAGACACCTTATGAAGGAATATGAAGCAGTTTCTCACACAGAAATTTGTACCTTCAATAGGTGATTATTATGCTGTGCGTATTTTTGTAGTCTTTGTAGCCAAGGTTCAAAGATTGAAAAGTGAAAAGACAATTTCCTTCAGTACTATAGAAGAAATAATTTCACAAGTGATTAAAATTTTGTCTTTAATCAGAAAACCTCAGTTTGTGAATGTATACATATTGTTTATAACAGACGACTGGACATTCTTGAAATAATTTTTTTAGAACAAGACATTGAACATTTTCAGTCCTTTTTAAGGCGGATTAGACATTGCTGTTAACCCAGACAGATGTGCTGGAAGAGCTCAGAGCAGTGCAGGCCTGACGTTGGCTCTGATCTGGAGACATCACTGCAACACCTGGTCAGCAGCAGAAGGAGGAGAAGAGCCGCTCGTGGCACCACAGGGACGATCACTGGGAGGCAGATTACTTACAGAGACCCTGTATATCCCAGTCCCATTTGTGCAGGAGGAAGGACAACCAGTGGCTGAAGTCAAGTAGAGGGAGAACAGGGACTCCAGCCAGAGTAGGAACTGGAAGATGGTGACTTTTGGCACAAAAGAGGATGTTTCTCCTTACAAGAGTTCGGTTGGAATAGCGGGGTCTGGAAGCAGAGGAGGAATGGGCACTGCTGGGGAAGTTCTGAAACTGATTGCATCTGATCCAGGTGATGGAGCCAGTGCCTTGGGCAGCAAGGGTAAAGGATAACGGAAGTCATCTGTGAATCAGATTTGCTGTCTTGGGACACTTGTCTTGGGACACCTGAGCCCTAAATCTGTAATACTGTGAGGATTTTTCCGAGGTTCATCTGGGACTCACTGATTGCTGCTTATCCATGTGGGTGTCATGACACTGCCAATGGAGACCTTGAGCAGATCAGGGGTCACTGCTTGAATTTAGAATGATGGGTAAAGAGAAACTGTTGGTGTTTTCCTCAGACCTGCTGGTCAAGGGGAAGCAGCCAGGGAGGAACTGTGGATCCTGTGTTTCGTTCAGCTGTGTGGCAGGCAGGGATCTGCCTTCTACAGGCACAGGAAATGTTTAGTGACTAGAAAAGAGCAAATGCCACAGCTCTTTTCAGAACAGACAAGATGAAAGATCCAGGGAACAGCAGCCCCGTCAGCTACACCACTCCTATGGAGGACTATGGAAAGAGTTCTCCTGAAAGTCATTTCCAGACACACGAAGGATAAGAAGGAGACTGGGAAAACCCAGTCACACCAACAGAAAAGGGCAAATCGTGCTTGACCAACCTGATTGCCTTCCATGTTGAAATGACTAGTTCGGTGACTGAGAGGGGGCGTGTTTGACCTGAGCAAAGCTTTTGACAGGATGTCCCATGGCATCCTTGAAGTTAAACTGATAGTTATGGACTAGATCATGGATTGTGAGGGGAGTGAAAGACTGGCTGTATTGCAGTGCTCTGGGTGTTGTTCAATATTGAAAATATGACTGGCTGACAGGTATGGGAGGCCTCAGGAACTTATGCTGAGGCTGTCAGTATTTAATATCTTCATTCCATGGACTGTATGATGAAATAGGATGATCCTTAAGATTCACAGAACTGCCACTCAAAGAAACCTTGAAAAGCTGGAGTCGCAGCGGCAGAAGCCTTGTGAAGCTGAATGAAAACAAATGCAAAGTTCATGGGGGGTGACTGACTGGGAGCAGCTCTGCAGGGAGTCCTGAGGGACTGTGACTGAACACAAGAGAGTGGGATGGCATCGCAGAAACGAACATAAATGTGCACTGGGACACACTAATGAGCCATGAGAAACCAACAGGCCAAGAGAATAGATTACCACTCTATTCAGCTTTCATGAGACTTCATCTGAAACATTGTGCCCAGTTTGGGCATGTTTCCCAAGTGTTGGGTGATAAACTGGAGAAGGTCCAGCAGTAGTCCAGTGAGATGGGAAGTTTCATGAAGCACAGGGAATAGCTGGAAGCCTGAAGTTTCCAGGTTTGCTTAGCCTGGGAGAGAAAAAAGAATGTAACTTCTTCCTGTGATAACTTGGAGGTTATAGAGAAGACTTCCAGGCTCTTCTCTGAGATCCAGAGTGAAAAGGTAAGAACAACATTCATAATTTGTAAAATTAAAGTTCTGGCTAGATATGAGGAAAAAAATGTAGTGAGAGTGGTTAAACACCAGAACAGGTTGCCCAGTGAGCTTGTGGAATCTACAGCTTTGGAAATACTCAAAATTTGACTGGAAAATGCACTGAGCAAATTGATTTGATTTTAAGGATTCACCTGTTTTTAGCAGAGTGTTGTACTAAATGACCTCCAAAGGTCACTTCCAAAAAATTATTCTATGATAGTATATTCAATTTATAGCTAATCACTCCTGAGAGTGGAGGATATTTTATATCCTTCTCCTGCCTAGGAATGAAACTTGTGGCTACAAATAATTAGTACTCTAATTAGGATGAGAGAACTTTCTGCATTTGAGTCTCTCTCAGGCTCGTTGACTAGCAGATAATTTTATGTGCATGAGAGGATCCTCTTATGCATGAAAGCTTCCAGCAATGCAAATGTTTATGATCCTGATACAGAGAAACCATATGTAAGCAGATGATTCATGAGATTCAGGCTTCTGTTCCATGTTTCAATCATGTCTGATTTATGAAATGTAAACAGTGGATCTAAACCCATCCTAGTTGTCAGTGGTCCTTGTGAGGTGGTAAATATCATGAATTTCAAACTGTTTAAAAATCTTTCAAAACTGCTCAGCATGCAACTGCTTTTATAGTTACATGAGCTTTTAAAATGCACATTTCCTGAAAGGCAAGCAAGCGGGAATAATTACTATTCATTTTTTTCCTCTCAGCTTAGAGAGTTAAATTGTACTCAACAGTTATTTCTCCCTAGTGCATGATACAGCAGAAATCCTTCCAGGGCAAATGCACTGCAATCACAGAGTTGGCTTCAACAGCAGAAGCACTAAAAGAAGTAATTCAGATTAATGAATGGATGATGTAGATACACTCTGTCAGCACTGTTTGCTACAGGGATCTCCTAAAGCTCTGGAAATGAAGACTTCCTCTGGAATGTTTGTTTGCTCGGCCTGCGGTAGGTACTGAGAATCTGTTCTTTTAAGGACCCTATTTCTCCCCACTCCACCTCTTTCAGAATGCTTACCTTTTCTTTTTGAACATGAAAAGGCTGGACATTGCAAATAACTAAACTCAAGTGCCAAAAGACTTCACCGCTGTCAGCAAGAAGCTCATGATGTTTTCTCAAGGAACATCCCACACATTCATCTGTCTTTAATAAAAGCAGATCTGCCTGGCTCTATCAGCTGATGTGCTGTGCTCGCCTTAGAATAAGAATCATTTGTTGCTTTTTTTTCAGTGGGAGGGTTTTCAAGATTTATGGGTGTGCTGAGAAAACATGGGAGGAATCTGCCTGGAGGGCTGATGGATCTCCATGGAGTGAAAGATGTACTCAATGAAGTGCGTTTATACATACTGTCCTTGGCTTGCAGTGCAGCTTTCCAAGGGTAAGCCTCGCCCAGCCTCTTGAGAAACAACTTATTTAGTGGTTTCTTCTCCGTATGATTTGTTAATTCATGGGAACAGAAGTGTTGAGACTTGTTGCAGAAATGCGAGTAATCCTATTAATGAATGTGGCTCTGAAATGGGAGTTTGTGGGAAACAAGACCTTGAAGTTGTGAAACACGTATATTCATATACTTTAACATGCGTAAATGTTCCAGAACTTAAGTAAGGTGTTATAAGAAGGTCCTACAACATTTTATAACAAATTCTTGAGAAATTAAAAAAGAAAATTACACTTTGGAAATGTTCAGACTAATTAGGTACAATGAAGAAATTCTCTATAGAAGATGCTACCAATAATTTGATACAGTAAAAATAAAAAATCTAACTGGGCCAAAAGGAAAAGTTTGGCATAATATAAGCAATTAGCTGTGTAACCACAATAACTGCATACTGGTCTAATCTCATTCCTGGAACTAAACTATGAAGTGTGTGTATGTTCTTCTAGGAGAGAGCTCGATATTATATTTTTGGTCCCGTCATGCCTTAATCCTGCCCTCTGACCTCAATAATCTAGTCATTACTAGAGTCGTTTAAGATCATGACATATATTCAAATCTCTTCTGTCATGCAAAGTAGCAGAGATTTAACCTCTGGGACTCCAGCCTTCTGTGCTAGCTTAGAAAGTAATGTATCTTCCTTTCTTTCCTTTTAAATATCCTGTGTTTGCAGAAAATATTCAGACTTTTGCTAAAGGAAGAAAGAATGATAGCTACTAACATCATGAATATGACTAAAAGGTCTCAGTTTTTTCCCATATAAGCATTTTGTACCTGGTATCCACTACTTAAGCGTTCCAGTCACTAGATGTGAATATAAAAAGAAAACATCACATCCTCATGGAATCACAAAATTCATCACCCTTTATGAAGAAACCTCTTTATTCGTAGAGTTTTTAGAGAGGCTGCAGGTCAGATAACAATAGCTAAAATCATTCCTAGCTACAAAGTAACTCACTGCCGTGGTTCGCTGCATTAAATTGTAGATTTATGAGTGCTGAACCATCAGTTTCAGGTGAAATTTTTAGAGGGTCTCTAGCCAAACTAGGATTTTTGATGTTCACAGGACTGAAGATCACAGCTGATACCTCTGCAGCTAGTAGTAGAAATGGCAGGAGGTTAGGAAGCTTGGGTTTCTAGGAGCATTGCTGGCAGATTTAGGACCAAACAATCACAAAGAACTAGGGATCAGGCTTATGCACACAGCTGAAACAGGATTTAATCTCATTCTGGCTGTGTTACAATAACATTTACAGTGTTTAATAGCACATAACACCTATTCTGTGCACACAGAGCATATGCTAGTGGGCACCTTTAGTTCTATATGTGTTAGCAATGACAACAAGTTGGATCACAATCCCTCTCCAGTCTAAAGGAGTCCTTCTTAATATCTTCTATAGTTCTTTCTAAATGTACAGGTGGATTCCTACCTGCAGTTGTCATCATATCTTTTTACCAGCTGTACATCTCAAGTAACACTTCAGGTTGTTGCTTTATTTTATCGCCTTGTGAGTTGTGCTGTAATTAGCCAATGCACAGAATAAACTCATAAGCTATAAACTCCCTCAGTATCTATTACTACGCCTGTTTTGCTATAATCATGTCTTTTAAAATAGGTGAGTTATTGACCTTATTGATTTAAACAACATTTCCACTGCAACTACTGCTAAATAAAGAAGAAAAAAAGAGAAAAGAGAAAAAAAATTAAAAAGGTAGATCTTTATGGGAAAAGCATTTGCCTAAGTTTTTGCTATCTGAAGCTGATATTCAGTGTTGATGGATAGGAAAATAAGTCTTTCAGTCTAAGATGTAGGTAGGATATCTCCAGATGTCAGCAGAACAGAGACCTACCAGTGTCATATCCATAAAGCATCAGGGAGTCTACTTCAGAGTTCAAGAAATTTGTGAATTTGAGTGTCCCCACACCAGCTCCATTAGTGAACCCTGATTCTACCCCAAATTGAGGATAAATTGAGTTTTGCATTATCTCGTGGAACAAAACCTTGTATTTTGCTCAGAGAAAATGCAAAGAGAAAGCACAGCTCAGGTGTGTCTGAGAAATCGAGTGTAGTCAAATCTGTACGAGAGCCAGCAACAGCTGTAGGTCCTTCATGTAGCAGCATATAAAGCTGTGGGTGCCAACACACCCAGCAGAGGTTACGAAACCTCTTGAGAAAGCTACAGGATGGGTTTTACACACATCTCCTAAGTGGATTGGCACCTGTCATGGAAAGTATTGACCTTCGAGAAGCATCCCATGTGGATCATGATATGCAGGAAAACAGTTCAGTGTTTAACACAAGAATTTGAGGATTGCTTGTTTATAAGCACGTGCAATGCTTCAAATGCTGATTATTGTGTGCTAATTCTATTATACTACTCTTTTATTTTCTTAATTCTTTTTCAGAATGTTCTTGGGTTTAGTTCACCTAATTGTGAAGTGTGGATGAACGCTGGTCTCTGATTGCCTGTGGAGCCCACAGAACAGCACACTACAGGATGCCAGCCCAGAGAACATATTCATCTCACCATTAGCATTTTCTGAAGCCAATAGCCACTATAATGCCAGCCAGAAATAAAGACTTCTGTGCTGTATTCCAGACAGCAGGAAGATGGTGAGACACAATCAGTTAAGCACTGAAGACAGGGAAAAATAAACAAGGGCCATATACCAGTTCTCAAGTTCAAGAGGAGGATTCACTGTTTCTTGACTTACTCAAGTCAACCGCCATCTAGTGCTGTGCTTGTCTTCTTGCACATTCTGATTTTTTTTTATTGCATCTGTTTAGAAAAAATGCACTAAACTCCCACTGAACTATAATTTCATGGGAGGCCTGACACAAGATAACATTAGAACTGAGTTCTGCCAGACTAGAAAGCCAAAAAGTACTTTAGTTGTCTTCATTGTGAACCTATTGCCTCCAATACAATATTTTGTTCCATAAAGTGCTGCAAAGATGCATACAAAAAGATTAAGCCCTGGCAAGAACATGAGTTTAGATAGAAAAGGCAAACCAAGACAGAAACATTATCCTAATATTTTCAGGTTCTTCAGATAATCTATTTTGGACTCTTCTAGAGCGCTAGCTGATGAACAATGCCCATGTGCCCCATAGAGGGATGTAAACCTTGAAGGTTTGGTGAGAACACACTGATGGGAAGACAAGCAGTCTCAATATGAAGAAATTGAGTTTCACCACTTTCCTTGTGTTTACTTCTGCTCTCTTATGGCACTGCTTAATGGATTTAAAGAAAGGGGGAGCAAAGAAAGAGAAGTGACCAGATCTGTAGAGAGTTAAGAAGCCATTTAAATGCATCTTAAATTCCTAATGTGAAAAGCATTTCTCTCACTCTAAGGGCAACATAGAGTCCAAGACAAATTTTGCAAATTTATGAATACATCTTCAGAACATATCAAAACTGATCATTTCACATGATCTTTGAAGGAGCCACTGAGCACGCAGGGATGAGGGAGGCAGCAGACTTTTCAGAGACCCACAGAGAACTGGAGGGATGAGATGATGCCTTTCATGGGCACACCTCCCCTCCAACACCCTTGTACTTGACTATACCAGTGCAAGCCCTGTATAGACAGGTTCATTATTAGACTACTGTTCTTCCACGTAGTAGATCCTGCCTGCATGAAGCTCTCTCTGTTTTCCAATCTCAGAAGGTACAGAAAGAAATAATTTACTTTAAATGACTTTTCTCTGAAAGGAAATCTCCTTACAGAACATTTCACATATTTCATATTTGCACATGACTTCTTTTTCCCTTACTTTTTTTTTTTTTTTTTTGGCAAATATCTTCCTCATCTTGTTGGTGAATGTTTAGGAAAGAAGTAAGATCCAACCAGTCTGACATTTAAAACCAAATGTCTCAAGGTAAGAATAAGAACAGCTGTCAGTAGGAATTAGCAGGAGCCAGCACTTGAGAAGAGGTTGGTATTTGACAGTGTTCATGAATACATTTCACACTGAAGATGTTACCTTTCAAACTTTAGGTTTCCCTTTTCTTTTTAAGCAATGTCTGGCCTTACTCACCCTTTTAATGTTATGAAGTGGTACAATATTTTATACATGACAAGCATGAGGGAAGAACCCTATTATCATTCTCCCATGTACGTGTTGTAACGTGAATTAATGCAAGGAGGGAAATATTCATCCATTTCATGACGACAGCTGAAGCATTCGCTGCCAAAATTCCTTGCCTGTCATTTATTACTGACACCGAGAACATTTTCTATGCACTTGCGAAAAAACTTTCCAAAAAACACTGGAGTTTATGAATCGCTTGCAAATTTGCAGCTGATAAAGTTGAAATTTCAATACCTTGTAGGGCTTACATTTCTCTGTGGCTTTGGAAGTAACCTGTACATTTCAACTGCCTTACATGGCAATTTAGATTTGCTCATAATGTGCTACATGCTCAGTGACGTTTTTCTGGTGCTGTTATTCCAGCTAGCAGTTAGGTCATTGCATACTTATGTCTCCTGCAGAGCAACTCAGCTCAGGAGGGGGAAATCCTTTGAAATTCGTCAAGGTTTCCAAATTCCTTTTGTAAGAAGAATAAATATTTTGTGGATCTCTAATGCAGCCTACTGTTAAAGTACAGGGAATACTTGTCAGACCACAGTATAATTACCATATTCATGGTTGTAATTAAGTCTGCAGTGCACTAAACTATTTTGACAGATTTTCTGACTCGAAGGGAAACTGAGGGTCTTCTTCGTGTTCTCAAGGTTGCTTAGTAGCCTATAGAATTTGAAATTGTATTAGGGAAGTAGATATTTTAGAAAACCTGATTTATTTTTTTTTTAATTAAACAGCAATTTTATTAAATCCCTTTATTTCTAGGACATTTTTCAGACATTTTAAACTGAAAACAAAAAGCCATGTAAAACATCACTGAAGTATGCAGAGGTGAATATGTATTTGTGTCAGAGGGTAAATCAAAACAGAATGTTGTCCTGGAAGGAGAACAACTTCAGGACAAAAATCAGGAATTTTCTGCAATAAAACATTTCCACCTGCAAAGGGGAAACTTATCAGAACTGGAACTTTCCAAGAGAACATATCAAATTTGACAAAATTATCACATGGAATTTCTGGTAGAAGTCAGAGAGAAAGGGGAAGAGAGAGAAGTGCTGTGAACAAGGATAACCGAGACCATTCCCTAGCTCTGAAGAGCAACTGCATGACTTTTTGCTACCTCTTGGACACCAAACAATGCCTGGCCACTGTGTGAGTGAGCATGAATTTTAAGCAAAACCTACTTGGTGAGTGTCCTATTAATTGAATGGTAAAGAGGATAATGGATTTCTTGCTGTTAACAGATTAAAAAAGATTAATTATCCTCACAATATATTTTATGTTTTATTTACAAACACAATGTAAATGTTGTTTCCTGAGTATCTACCTGACTGTAGAAATATGCTTTGTAGTCCTTATCAGTCTGTGAATGAGAGAAAAATAAAATGTAAAACTATAAATCTCTAAGTCTTTCTTTCTTTTCCCAAAAGTTCCCTATTGCCTAGGAATACACTGGTTTACTGCCTTCCTGAGTGTCTGATACAAAAGAGCTCAACACTTACATAAAACCAGAACTATATGCATTTTATTGGATGTGATGTAGATTTCTCATACTTTGCCCAAAATATATCAAAACCAGTACTGTTGTACCTGTCTGTGGCTTTTTGACATAGACCTCAAGGAAGCAAAGATACAGAGACACATGTATGTGCATTCCCAGGTACTTCCAAATATATCCATCCTCGTTTTAGTGTATTGCTCTTTAAAACTATATGTTCCTTGCATTCTTTATTCTGGCACAGTTTCTGTCAGATAAAAATATCTATTGAAATTGGTTCTCTCTCTTATAGTTTCTCACCGTTCAGCTTTTTCCTCTCACTAACAGCTGTGGACAATTTCTCATACAGTTGTATGCTTCAAAGCGGCTTTGAGAATTTTGGTTGGAAAAGATGGGAGAGGTGAGTCTCGGGGGGAGCAAGGCAGCGCCACTTTAGTGACAGTACCAAAAGTGGTGAGTACATTTTAGAATTGCTTTAAACAAATTTTAATCCTTGTGTGTTATTTAGCAGGAATTCACATTCTGATCCAGCTGCATTAAAGATTTTACCCAAAGCATTAAATCATTGAGTAGAACCCAATGTCTGGCTGAGTTCGTTTCAGCCATTGAACGTGTCTACCTGTCTTCAGCATGACTAATGCATGTCCTCAAAGTTTGTTTTAGGCTGAAGTGCTTAGCTGAAATATCTGGATTATTCTTCTGAATAAGCTTGTTATGGCAGGTCAGTCAACAGCAAATCTGTTTTACACAGATTTGAAAAAAAAATAACCTTTTTGTACTAAATTCATTCAGTATTTACAGGCACATTTAATGGAGTGTTGCACTTAGATGAGAAATAAGAATAGTCTATAACTTCTTTGGACCTTAAAATGCCTTCTTGAATAAGGGCTACATATTAAAATAACGTCATATTTCCCAGGACATTCTGCATGTCTTAGTTTCTGTGGCTGTAATACCACGATATGAAAAAAATTAAGGTGTTCTTTCTTCCTTCTCGGACCCAGCTCTGGCCAGTGTTTTCCTGCTTCCTACCAACATTTTGCGGCCCCTTCAGCTGTGACGTGACAAATCTTTGGGAGAGGAGGATGCTGTAGATAGGACCACTAAAACCTCTGAGTTGAACGTCCAGGAACAATAAGAGTGCTGATAAGGAATGCAATAAGTTGGCCTCGCACAAAAGCTGCCGTCTCTTGAAACTATATTTTTACTCGAATAAATCAGAACATAAGAACATGTTGCACTGATAATGTTTCAAGGCTTATTAAGGATAGGTGGTACTTTTAAGTACATTTAGGGCATAAAATCAACCAAATGTTCTTAAATAGTGAATTCTGTGTAAAATGTGGAAAAAAGGGGAAGGGAAAGAGTCTCCAAGAATCAAAAGAGAAGAAAAGATGTGTGAAATCTCTACTTCCCATTCTTTTTCTGACAGCTTGTCTTTTTTAAGGTCATATCCTTCCATAAAGTTGAAAGATGCACATAAATATTCTTACAAAAAACATTTTCTAAATAAACGATGCTATTTTTTCCCACTGTGAGTGTTTTTCAAGGTGAAACTGATATGCTTACACATTTTCAATAAGAAAAAGAAATTAACTGTAAACATGTACTTTACTGAGTGCAGCATAAGCATGATTTCTGCAGTAATTTCGGATAAGAATATACATCAATGCATATTTGAGATTACTGCAGCTTCAAATATTTAAGTAACCCTCTGTGAAAGGTCATGGTTTTCCAAAATACAGATGCAGAACTCCCTCTCTTGCTCACAGCAACAGCAAATACTCCTCAGTAGATGTTTTGGCACCCCCTCCTCCCTCCCATCTCTTTAGTGATTCGCAAGAAACTAAAGGGCCCTCCGTTTGTTAGAGCAGCATTTATGTCCTTCCAGTCTGCCCGAGTTACAGGGCTGGCAATGAGGAGGTCAGCTTGTGGCGCAGGATCTCCAGCTTGCCGAGCATCCATCCCTCTGCCGCGCGTGGCCCCATCCCGGCACGGCCGTTGCTATGGAAGCAGCACAGTGCAGGGATCTGACAGACTGGGAGGTGCTGGGGGGGCTATTCCTCATCTGTAGAGGCAGAGCAGTGCTCTCATGTAAACTCTTACTACGTACCACTTCACGGGGACTGAATGGTCCTCTATCCTTTGCTTCCTGGGAACCACGAGGATTACGACTTTCGCTTCCTATGAGGGTGTGCAAAGAGAGATTTTGTACATCTGGATCTGATTCCCTCTAAGCTTCGATACTAAATACACTTGAGGCTTGTTTTTCTTTTTTATGTGTTCTACATGCTTTTCCATGTTTTTGAGTGGGAGGTAACACAAGGCAAAGGTGGATGAAATGGATGACCTCCTGCTGAACCTTCCTCTCAGTCCCCAAAATCATCCCGTACTTGGGAAGCTGTCGGCTCGGGAGTGAGTCCTGCCCTTGGCCAGCCCTGGGAGCTGCTTCAGCTCAGATGCTGCAGTCTTTCAGAGCAGGGGAGATCAAGTACACGCTGATACATCACTACAGTGACAAGGCACTTTTCAGTCCATTGCCGAGGTCATATCTAGAAAGGGACCATTTTGCTGAATCCTAATCCTTTAGTGAATATTCTAAACTCAGTTGTCCAAAAGAAGATTAAGCGTGTTAAACAGTATTCGTTAAAAATCTACACATGCCAAAGTGAGAAATTATTTTCTCAACATCATAGGCAGGATTTAATTCACAGGTTAAAATGGCCAGATAGAAATGTCTGTATGTGAGGCAGGTATCTGAGCTGTATTAATTGAAGATCTCATGCATATCCTCTTTCCATTGTTATAAAGATCAAGAATAAGGAAATACTCTTATTTTTATTCCACTATCTAGAATTTGTTAATTAGCAGGTTTTTTACATGAATCATCTCATTCAGTTACATCTATCTTAAAATTAGATATTTATGTTAAGACTGGTTTTGAAATTGCTGTAGAGAACTCTTTCTTAACCAGAATCATAATACAGTATTTCTAGAGTGCGAACTCAGTTTATCTAGACTATTTTTTTTAGTGGATAAGATGGTTGATTTCTGAAGGATCATGCCTCTCTTCCTCAATTATATACAAATGAAAACTAGTGTCAGCAGGATGTTGATCGTTTTTTTGGATAAATGAACATGACTAAAAGGCTCTGTATTTCCACCTGGTAATTATAGAGACAAAAATTTTGGATTATCAGAGTTACCAATCTTATGTACAAAAGTTTTGCTGTTTAGATTCTTCTACAGAGCTTACTAGCTTCTACCACGAGAAGAAATCCAACACTGTGCTCCTTATGGGTAAGGAATAACATTATGCAGTAGTAGTATGTTTATATAATAATAATTTGAAGGACTGAGAAACAAGTAACATTTTAGTTTGCAGGGAAATAAAATAATTTGCATTAAATCAATAATTCATGTCCTTTTCCCTACCAAATGATGTCCCATAATTTAGTGTCAAAATAGTGGCTTCTGTGGAATGGAGGTGATTTACAGCTGACAAATTCCTCTTGGAGCACCCATCACGTAATGAGATTTCACTGGGAGTCCTTCTCATGCGAATCTGGCATAAAGCCAGAACAGTTGGAATCTCTGGAGTTTGTTGAAAATTGGGTAGGATTTCTTGGTAGTTTTTCTTTCTGGCTTTCAGAAGGGACTTCCAGCAGCAATGAAATCTGGAATTGCTTCAGCTCTCAGCATCTCCATGCTTCCCAAAATAAAAAGGGCATCTGTTTGTAGATATCCCCTTACATACTTTTATTATTATTGCAACACTTGCATGTAGACTTATTCATGAACTGAATTATTTTTTGTGTTGTGGCACAGCATGTGATTTAAAAAAAAAACAAAACCACCAAAAACCACGTACAAAAAACTGGTTGGATGGAAGAAAGTTTGGCAAGTAAAGTACATTTTCTGCATTTTCTCTTTTAGATGATTATGATTACATGTAATCTCACACCCCTGAACAGATGCTATCTGTTTTCCCTTCCAGAGCTTTAGGCTGTAACCAACAGGAGACATAAAGGCCACAGAGGAAGCTGTGAGAGACTGCATGGCTTTCTTAACATGGTTTTTATACCAAAAAAAAAAAAAAAAAAA
>VZTG01021103.1:734823-758049 GCA_013397845.1 Melanocharis versteri | reverse complement strand
AAAAATAAAAAAAAACAGGAGAAGGTCCATTTCTGCTCTAGTTAAAATAGTAGAAGTTAGTATGAAAATGAAAAATTGAATTTTAATTTTAATGAAAATTGCTGAACAGATTCCACTTAGAAGGATCATGATATGTACCTTTTGCCTTCCCTGTGGAGCGCATCAGTCCTGCTGAGACGTGGATCTTTCATCGTTGTAGCCTCTCTGTTATAACTGATGGTGATGACACTGTGGTTTCTGTGGTGCCAATCGATGGTAGTGGATACCCAAGTGAATGCATTTCTTGTGTGCATGGTGGCCTATATCATACTCACAAATCTGTAACTATATATGAAAACACCTTGTAATTTCATGGCTTCTTATGTGCTTCTTTCCCTATGTAATGAGCTGCAGGTGAAAGGCTGTGTCAAGGTTTTTCTAGAAGGGCAATGCTGCAAGAATTACAAAAAATTTCAGGTGTGAAGAAACGCACAAAGGAAACAAAAGGAGTAATGCTGAAAAATATTGACAAGAGTAGATACAAATTCTTCTACGAAGAACCTTCTGATGTAAATATCTTGTGTAGGAGAGGTTTAATGCACAGTTCTTCCTCCTGACAGAGACATATGCATACACAACCTTCAACTCTTAGAAAATACATCAATATTAAAAGAGAGGATAAGCAAGAACAGTATAAGTATTGGTCTGAGTATTTCCATTTGATGCTCTTCATTTTCTGTGAGCAAATAAATATTCAATTGATGCTATTCAGGTTTCACTTTCTAATGCAAGAGCCTATACATAAGTCAAGAACTGGAAAGAATATTTCAAGTGTAAAAGCTCCAATAGAATGAAGAGGAGGGGTCCCATCAAATAGTGGCCAATGATCTGATAATTCAAATATTCACTTGAGAAGAGTGATCTCATGGTTTGAATCTCCTGATTGTAGCAGTAAGAGAACATTTACAGCGATGATCCCCTTCTCCAGTGAGTGAGTTATTTACTCTCTGGCTTAAGTAAAATTTGAATGTTTTACACAGATTGGAACATCTTCTGCAGCAAGGACAACAGTTTCCCTGTTGTGGTGAAGGAGATGTGAGTCCACGTATTTCAGCCAGAGTTGTAGGTGAATCTGAGTCTTCCAGTGCCAGAATTTTTGTCTGCTGGCGATAAATGGAATGATGAACACCTACCTGGGTATGTTCTCCAAAGAGTGCTGGCTCTAACTGATATACCAATTAATTCAACCACAAATTAAAACTATGCTACGAATAATCAAAAATAATATTTTAATTAAATACAAATTTATTGAAAGACTTATATCATTTTACCAATACATTAATTAACTCTGTCATGAAAAATTATCATAAGAGTGGTTGTTATCCTCAATAAAATATATTCTCCATTACTTCAGGCTTAGTATTTTTTTAATACTAATGTTATTGTGAATGGCTGAACTAAGGCCTGCGGTTTGTGATTTATACAGTGATCCTCAAACACTCACTGTTATTTTCCACAATACTTCAGATTATTTTGCCTTTGACACCACCACTAAAGTGTATTTTTCTATTCCTAGAGACCTCATCTAGTCTTTGTTTTATCTCCAACCTTTTTGAATTGAAACTTACTTAGCTGAAAGAAATAGTGAGCTTAACTGACTCAGTGAAGAGTTATCTACAGATCAACATCTAATATACGTTTTTCTATTCTGAAATAACCCATGTTTGAATAGTCTGTTGGTTCATTCACCTTATTCCTTACCATCTGATGCCAGACCTTGTAGAAAGAATACATATGTGTATTTATCACAGTTTATATCA
Source organism: Melanocharis versteri (assembly GCA_013397845.1). Lineage (NCBI taxonomy): Eukaryota > Metazoa > Chordata > Aves > Passeriformes > Melanocharitidae > Melanocharis > Melanocharis versteri. The sequence goes on along the minus strand of VZTG01021103.1, from coordinate 756,250 downwards.
TTTTTTCACTTAAAGAGAGCTGAGAAATAATACATTTTCTTCAGTGGCTAGCATGTCATGGCTCTGAGGGACTATTGATTTGAAATGTGACCTTTTCAAGAGTCAAAAAAAGACAGGAAAAAGAAATATAACAGCATGTCAACAGCAGTTTTCACCACTGAAATCAGCAGAGTTGTCTGAAGTCCTGTTTCGTCCCACATATTTTTTCTTAGATTCTCCATAGTTTTCTCCATACTTTTTTTTACTTGACCTTATTTTGAAAAATATTTAGGTGTTGCTATTTTATTCTCTGATGGTTTTAAGTGTGATATTTCATTTAGATTTGGGCGGCACAAACTTTTCTCTGTTTTCTGCTTTTTTTCTTGTAGTATCTTTTGAATTACCCTTGTTATAAGAGGTATAAAGGACGTATTAGTTGGCACAATTTGGGTGTTCCCACCTTTTATACCTGCTGTGGCAGGTATAATGGCAAAAACTCCCAAAATTCTGCATTGCAGATGTGAGTAATCATCAATTTTCCTATAGATGTCCATTTCATCTTTAATGTCTCTTTTTTTTATTTCTCTAGCTCAATAAAATGTATTAGGTTAAAAGGTTATTTTTCTTCTTCAGAGCTGTCATTAATTTTTAATGTTTTATTGCAATTTTTTGTGTAAAGTATCTCAATGAAATGTCTCTGGGGTCATTGTTTAGTTTTATAAAGATGATTTTATAAAATGCTGTTTAATGATCTGTGATAAAATACCCAAACGTAAAGTTCCATTTAAGTCTCGATTAAAACTTTATCTTATTGTGTGTCCAAAATGATATATGACTTCTGTATTATTATTAACACAATCTAAAATAAAAGATACACTTTTGGCTATCCTGAGTTCTGTTTTCATTGACTGTTTCCTTGCATTAATACATAATAATTAGGCTTTATGGAAAGATTTAAACTTTCTCCTTTTTTTTTTTTTCATGAAGTAACTTTTTCATGAGCTTCTAACATAAGTTGATAATCCTATTTTTCAAAAGTCAAAATTAGATGCAGAAATGTGAATTCAAATACAAAGAACTGCATGATTTGCAGCTGTAAAACCTCATCTGAATTCCAGAGGGTCATTCTCATCCAGTGCTGAAGTCAACAGAAATTTTGGCCAGAATTTCAGATGATGTGTGGAAGAATGTTGTGAGAAAAGATTATGGTGAAATATGTTTCATGCTCATTCCCTTTCCAGTGCAATGGTGACTGATTTTGTGCATTTAGTTCAAGAGGCGTCTTTAGTACTTCTATCAGACAAATTCATAAGCATGCATGGCTATGTTATGACATAAGGTATGTTCTAGCTATTGCTTAACAATAAAATGAAGATTGCAAGTGTTGGTTTAACTCCTAGCCTGTGAAAGCCAGTATCACTTGCTGAAAAACAGGGCACCTTTTTTTTTTTCTCAAAAAGAACTTCTACGATTCATTCTTATATTTAATAGTTATTTTAAGAATAAGAAAAAATGAACAAAGGTGTTCAGGGGTAGTCATAATATCATTGAAATTAGGAAATTCTAATGAAAGTGTTCAATAAAATAATCATCATATGATTAGCTATAACAATAACAATAGCACTAATAATGAAATGTGATTCAATAACAGAGTACACCAAAGGAAAGTATAGTCCTTAAAATGGAGAGTTTATTCTGTCTCTTTTACTTTCATACCTCAGATTTTCCATTTAAGCAATATAATAGCATGATTAGTCATGGGTTCTTTGGATGATACTGTAAGACTTTATATATAAGCATGGGCTGATAACCAGTGTAGTAATTTGTATTTTCACATGGGAAAATTGTAGTACCTATTATTAGATTTATTGTGACATCCAGTGATGAAATTCTTGCCTCATTAAAATAAGTAGACTATTTGCTTGTTACTGCAGCAGAGCCATAGTTTCAGCCCACAACCTCAGCTCATAATTCAGTATGTCTCCAGTGAGTTCATTGATTCCAAGCCAAAACACACATGTTAAAGTTCCCAGGCACCACCGAAGTATCTTCCAGAAGCAGGAGACATTATCTTCCAAATAACACACAGAAGGTTAGTTCTTTGCATTTTTCAAAGGACTATGGCGTGACTTTCTAAGGCATGTATCATCCACACAGATGCATACAGAGGATGTCCTTTAGTAGTCCTTGGTAAATTGCAGTCCTCAGTAAAAAACTTGCTCTATGTTTCAGCTGTTCAAACTGCTTTAGAAAGGTTGCACTTGATTAGTTCCTGGAAGTCCACCCAGGAAAACACAAGGGATACAGAAAATAGTGTTTGCACCAGGCTGGTGGTCCTTGTCCATGCTGTCCTGATTTGAGCAGTCATCCCTTACTCAGATCTTTGAGTACACTTCATTGTACAAGTTGTTCTTCACGTGAAATTTAACACTAAAACTGTGGCTGGTGTCTATTACAGAGTAGGGATTATAATTCTAAGTGGCTTGGCTGAATTCCAGTATGACTAGCTTCATTCTGCCCACATAAGAAATTCTACTGTAACTTCGTAAATGGGACTTTGGGTCCTGCATCAGAAGTGTCCTGGGTGAGAGCTGTGCTTTGGTGCATTGTTGTATTAATTCTCATTGCAGACAGAAGGTACTGCAGATGAGTGCATACTGAAGCTCAGATACAAAACTATGAAGTTATCTCATTTGATTTTTTTTTATTATTTTGTTTTTGTTTAAGCCTCTCCTTACCTCTCCCAGTTTTTAACTTCCTGGTGAACTCTTGCTGGCAACCACCACATTTTACTTCCAGCTGGCAGGTCAAACACCGTCTTTGAGGGCTGATGTTAATGCACAAGCAGACCAGAACATGTGTAACATTATGTAGCAACCCAGCCAGCTTCTCTTTGCTGTTCCCTCTGCCCTCCCAGACACTTACTGAAACTGCATTCCTAGGAAAGGCTGGACAGATAATCCAACCTTGAACCTTTCACATGGAAACAGCCTATAATATTTTGTGCCAAATCATCTATTATGTTCCCAGTGAACATGTAGTTTTCCAGGATGTTGATCTATTTCATCGTGAATTTAGACAACAATATTGTTTTCTCCATCTCCCAATCACTCTCTAAGCTAGTTTATAAAAGTTTATTTTACAAGACACTTGTTTTGTACTGAGTAAACGCTGACAAGTCACACTAATAAACATTCTTAACTAGTTCAAGCAGTCTGCTTGAAAGAAACTTCTGTCTTCTGTGCAATGTGTTTTTTGCTGAGGCGTTCCTGGATGGCAAAATTGAGTAAACTCCCCTCTGATGACAGAAGAGTAAGTTTCCAGCCTCTTCGTGGAGCAGAGACTGCCATTGTTGCCATCTGTTATGGATGTTAGATTGGAAAGATTACACTCAAAGTCAGTCCACTTGATGGCTACAGAGCAATATATGTGCTTTATCAAATGCCACTCTAGGCCTGGCTTGTTTCAATAGGACCTGAGCTTCACTCCTGAGGCAGGACAAAATCAAAGTTGCCTGGGTAATGGTTAATGTATATCCAGAATTTAGAGTAAATTATCTGTGCACCAAATGAGCTGGATCTTGTTGAAATGCAATCATGTCATCTAAGTAATACTACTGTAATGTGACTTTTTTATAAGCCTATTAGCTATACACCCTACTGAATTATATGAATACGTGCTCAAATACAATAAATTTCAAAGCCCATCCAATCATCAAATCCATCCAGTAAAACACACTTTTTAATGGACATTTAACAAAATAATGATTTGAACAGTTGACTACTCCATTTTAATCAGACAAACTGATGTGTCCATATTTCTTACAAAGAAGAAAATCTCTGGCTGCGGGAAGTAAATGCGCATCTCTTCAAGAGGAGTGATTTGTTCTGAATGCAATTCCTCCCTGGGATGCTCACAGACGAGCAGTATGACCTACTGTACATTATTTCCTCTGCAGCATTTTGCTGCCTTCATATATTTTAATTTCAGAGCTAATGTCTTTCAATGTTCTTTTTATTGGAAGTAGTGAAACACTAATGAACCAGTGTTCAGTCCAAGAGATGATGAAACATAGGGGATTTTTATCTTTTCAAAGGCAATTCTATAGACCAAAAAAGTGATTTACTGATACCCTGACCTGTCCTATTAATGGAGAAGTTGTTTTTTAAAAAAATAAATGGTAAACTATCGACCGCTATGTAATTGCAACAGACCTTTACAGGGTTCTTTTCTGGTCTCATTGACAATATGTACTTTAAAAGGTGTTTGGTAGATTTTAGAAGACAAACTGATTATCTTTCTAATTCTTAAGGAGAGCCATTGGCTGCAGTCTTATGTCACTCAATAGTCATGAATTCAAGGAAACCATGATACATGGCCTAATCGAAGAGTTTTTATTTGACAACTGCTAACAGGACAGGTGTGCCCTTGGCCCTTCCTGTTTGTTATGAGCTTCTTTCATTCTCTTTTACCCCAGTGTCTGTTACTCGCCAAGAGCACATTAATCATGTCTCCTGTCCTGCACAAACTGCAGCACAGATCGAGGCAGCTGCTACAAGATAAGTACTCCGGGAATGGACATGAACCCAGCAGGCTGCAAGGGTCAGACATCCTAACTGAAAAGGCTCTCAGAGGCCAGAAATTGCTTAGGGGGAAGAAAAAAAAAGGGAAAAAAGGAAGAGGTATGTGAAGACAGGGGTGCTGAATAAAAGAACTGTGACCACCAACCACTTCTCCAATAGAAGTTTCTTGTTTTACAACCTATTTGAAACTCTGAATGGAGGAACATTGGGGGGATGTTATTAAGAATGGTTTAAAGCTTACAAAAATTTCTCAGCAACTCTGGAAGTGACATAACAGGATCATCCTTTAGTGACAGCAGTCGCTCCAGACAGAACACAGTGATAATGCAGATATGCTGTTTCAGGTATTCAGGCTGGTTTGGAATAGTTTCAGCCCCAGCTAGAACAGCAATCTATGTGTTGACACACCTATAAGAGCCTCCTCAGAAAAGGGGTCCCAGTGCTATGAACCAGTACATTGCATTGATCAAAAGCAAAATAATACAACAAAGCACAGAGAGGTGGAACAAATATTTTAAATAAGAGTGCTGTAGGGGAGCCATTTCCACTCTACACAGACCTTTGAGTGATTGTGTTCAGAAGCTCTGTAACAGATGAGGCTGGCAAAAATAAAAGGAAAAACATGGGTTGGCAGGAGGAGAGAAGCTATTAATATCTTTCAGCAAGAAAGGACGTATTTTCTCTCTGGAGCTTTGGTGTGCTGGAGAATAGCAGTTGGGCAGCCACTTGAGTACAGGAACTGCTGTTCTGCTCCCTGTTTCTTCACTACAACAGGAGAAAAGGCCAGCCAACAGAATTCAGTAATGGTATGTAAAAAGGACTTACTTGCCACATAATAAGAAAGAAAAGGGAGAAAATTATAGTGAGCTGACTTTCAGTGTGGGAGTATGAAACATGAAAGCAAAATCAAGATTTGCTACAAGTTTTGCTTGAATTTTCATGTTATGTTTTCATGGTGTGTATGTAGTAAAAGCGTGGGAGTGACAGGACATCATGTCCTCTCCCTTCTGTCATGGTTTAACTCTACGTTATCAGTTTAAACAGTGAAATGCTGGCTTCACAGAGATAATATTCATGGGGTGATACTAGAAGATACACTTAATTTGCTGATGTTTAGGTTTTGAAACTTCCAGAGATCATTGATGAGACAAATCTGTGAACAAAATGACTGTCCTTGAACCATTTCTGGGTACCTTCATAGAAGACTGCAAAAGCACGCCGCGCATTCCCCTGCAAAGCAAAGCTAGTCTAATGCTTTTGCAAGTAGATAGATTTAAATCCCTTCCAAGACACTTTAGAACTTCATTCCTTATTTGTCCAAGTGACTCTCTCTCTTCTTCTGATGTACTTGTACTAACCAACTTACACAGACTAATTCTTCATGTTATTAATGCCCATTTATTTGCTAATAGTCTTTCCAAATCATTTGAGATCCTGCTACTGGTGAGTGAGTCAGTCTATCCTGACAGCTCTCTGTAATAACAGCAGATGGGATTTCTCAATATAATCCAGGTGACCCAGAAAGTAACTTGGAGAAGATTGACTATTTGGTCAGGCAAATAGTAGAAGGTTTCTTTTGGCTTTTCCTCTATGTTTGTTGCAGCTCCCTCCATTATCTATAATAAAATACCCATTGACTTCCAAGACACAGAGTTAATTGTTAAGAGCTAATCACACTGCTTCTGGCCCTGGGGGATTTTGACATTGCCCTTCTTTTACCAACATACTGCATAGAAGATAAAAATGGGGAGTGGAGGCCATGACAAGCCAGATCCTGACCTCAGAATGTATTGTCAGGAGTATTTAGGAAAACTGTTCTCACTTGGAAATACTGATACATTAAAATAATTTTTTTTTTTTTTAGGAATTACGTAGACTTTGGTTTGTTTTTCTATTTTAAGTTTTGCAGATCTTGAAAGGAATTTCTGGTCACAAAACAAACTGAAAAATCTGTAATTACCTGATGGTCACAAATTTGCTGTTCACCACCCTTTGGGGTCTTTCAGGGTGAATTACTCAGTATTTGAACATTCCCAGCTTTTTGGTGACAGTGGGACATAAAATATATTAATTATGAAAGGTTCAATGGTTCTAAATGTTTGTCTTTGAGGCTTTTGTGCTTGTATCAGTTTTCTGCTCTGAATAAATATATCTATTAATCATATGGTTTGTATGCAGCTTGAAAGTTTCCAAATCTTACAAGAAAATTTATTTACAAACATCATGGAGTTAGATGATATCAGACAAAGAGGCCCCTCACTTCTTAAATTTTTTTTCTTTTTTTTTTTTTCTCATTTTTTCCTTATAATTTGATTTTGTCTTCACTGGATAGCACAGACTGCCTGTAAAATGGGGAAAAAAGTGAAACTATTCTAAATTTTCATCATGCTTTAAAAAATGGTTCTTTTTAAAGATTAAAAACTAAACTCAAAATTCTGAATTATTTACAAAGCTCAGAGTTTCACCACTCCCATGTCTACATTTAATCTTATGGTACATCAATATAAAGGATTGGTTGATGTTATTAACGAAGTACAGAGTAGCTTAGGCCTCATGAATTTTTGGTTGGAGCGAAGAGAGTTAAATGTCTTTTATCAACCACACATTTGTTTTTGAGCAGTTCTGGGAGCGCATGAAAGATAGCAGGGACTTAGAAGAGAAAGAGCCAGATGAAATGCTACCCTACATCTGCCTTTATTCATGAAAAAGATTAAATTGCATCTAAATGAGGCATCCATGAACGCTGGGGAAAAATTAGGAAGCATGTAAAATACAGCAGAAAATGTTTTTTGAAAGGTTATAGTCTTTTAAAATCGACAAGATTCCTTGGCCAGATTACACACACCAGGAGCGCTGAAGGAAGTGGGGGATGAAACTGGCAAAGCAGTAGCAACATTTTCACAAGTTCACTCAATTTTTATTCACTTCAAGAGCCAGAGACAGATCTGAAGACTGGGAAAATGGGTCACACCGTTTCTTTACTTCAAAAAGATGAAGAAAAGGAAGGGATACATACAGGATAAGGTTGATTCAGTCTTTTTGATAGTATTGTAGGAAGAGAGTGAAAAATGTTATGAAGGCTTGAAAAAAACAGAGGTATAAAATATAGCAAAGGGTAAAATGTCACTCTGTTTGTTCAGCACTATTCAATTAAGACCATCTCATATCTCTCCAGACTAATGCATTTGTCCATACCTAAATGTATTCATGTTGTTTGGGAAGATATTATTGTGATAGATAGAGATCATCAAAGAAGAAGAATCAGTACACACCCTGCTAATTTCTCCACATCACAATTACATACAGCTTAGAAGATCCTTTGAGAGCATCCCACTTCAGAGTACAGGACAGACAGGCACAAAACATGAGATACCTTTCTGTAGTCTCAATTCCTTCCTCAAATTCAGAGGCTAAGCCTTTAAAAAGGAATGTACAATATAAAAGATAAAAATAAGAATTCCAACATGCTACATCAGGATGTGATTTTTTTTTGCCTTTCACAGTGAACTGTAGCTTACATCTATTTGACACTCTCAACTATAAACAACACTATTTACCTGCAGCCATGAGAAGCTGTTCCAAATATCCTGCCTGCAGCCATGAGAAGCTGTTCCAAATATCCTGTATACAAACCCAACTTTGTTGTTGTTATTGTAGAAAGAGGGTATTTTACTCCTATTATATGAACATCATGATTCCCTGAAGAACTGACAAGACTGTGGCTTCCCTAATTCTTGACTAGTTGCCAGTTTTGTTAATTTCTGTAGACAGTTTAAATACTGGGCAGGGAAGCTGTGTGTATACAGAGGCAGTGATGCTGGTCAATACAAACTGCAGCCACCATCCCTTGAAATCTGCAAATTAAATGCTTATTAGCAAGGCTCAAATAAGTAGAGCTTTTCTGCCTTTTTCTTTTAAGAGCTGATGCAGAAATGCTGTCTTCCTCTTATGTGTTCACGAGTTCAGCCCCACCATGCTTGTTTGCTCTGGCAGTGTTCACGGGAGCACCCTTCTGTCACTCGAAACAGGCAGGTGTCACTTCCTGCTGCTGGATGGCTGCAGGGTAAGGCCAAAAATGTCTGATGGAGCTTTTGAAATGGTGCTTATTTTCTGAGTGATTCCATAGGATCATTTTGCCCCAAACTACAGATATTCCTGTTTTAAGCACACACTTATTTATTACCAAAATACAAGCCCAGGGAACAGTAAATAAAAGATAAGGTGAACAGATGTGGTAATGCTGCATATTAGAATCCAATTAACTGATATGCCAACATAGCATTTTTCTTGTTCCTCTCTCAATATATTTTTCCATGGCATCGGGGCTTGCTTCAAGTGACAAACTGCTGCAGCAGCATAGCTGGTGTGGCCATATGGCATGTGGTCAATAAAACACACTTGTAGAAATGCCAGAATAGAAGCACTCTACTCTTCCCCAAGCATGTTTCTTCCTGAAATTTGTCTCTCTGTAATAAATACTAAATTGCAGCTGAACAGGAAAATCTAACTATGGAATCAGTATTAACCAAATCTTTATTAAAAGAGTAAGTATTTATTTTTAATATAAAATTAGCATGTCACATCCTTTTACTCATAAGCAAGAAAATTCACCAGATACCACATACAGCTGTTTCTTAACTCTTGTCTGAAAAGTCAGGAACTCATTTTTGGAGGGTCATTTTTTGAGTCTCTTTATGCTTTTTCTACATTAGAGTTTGTAACTGTTAAGGATACAGCACAGAAAAAAATGATTCTGTGATCAAAAACTATAAGAAAAATATGTGGATTTTTTTCCAGTTTTTAGCAGCTCCTAAAACTAGCTCTGAAACTAGTCAACTAACTATTACTTGGCATCAAAAATTTATATTAGTTATAGCTTTTAGTCCAGTTTACAAGCACATATTGCAAAGTTTTTGTATGGTCAAACCAGAAGATTTGCACCCTAATTTTCAGAGAGCAAAGATATGGGGTAGCACCATAGGCAAGAAATGTCAGTATCCCCCAAGAGACTCAAGAGTGACAAGACGCCATTGTCCATCTCACAGCTGCAGATTTAGATTACTCAGCAGGAGTTCTGTGGCTCTGAAGAACTTTTCATTTAAACTTTCTTGTGAAACACATGCATTTTGAGAGGTATGTACTGCCACCCTCATTACTGACTGCTCTAAAGTTCTATCAAAAACCAAAAGAAACTCGCGTTCAGAAGAAGTGATGTGCTTCCAGAAAAAATGTGGAATAACTAACATCATGCAGATAATCACATTACATTAAGTCCTCTCTTAGTATGATGAGAATAAAAACATAGCCTGGTGTGAGTAGCCTATCTCATCTAACATTTCTGATTTCCTATTCAACCAGACAGAATGGTAATGTCTGGCATTTAAATAGCCACTTTAAAAGGAAGGATAATGATGTGGTTTGGGGCTGTTTTCTGACACTCATCTGACACCAGCTGCCACCTGTCCTAATTTCAGGCACCTAAAAATTTGATGCACCACGTGGGAGAGGCCTCAGCTTTGTTAGGCAGTCCATGGAGATAGGCATCTCCAAGATGATTCACACAACATGGCAGGGAAGTTCTTCTCTTGGATGTGGCATAGGCTGATAGTAAATCATCAAGCTGAGGTCCTTCCATCACTCACAGGAAGTTGCCCCAGTATCTATGACGGGATGAACCAACTGGTCTAAACCAAGAACACTCAGTTTATATGCATTAATGGAATGAACCTTACACATGAAAAAATGACTAATTTAGCAGGTAAATCCTTTGAAACAACTGGATGCTTTCTATAACAATTTTTTTTTTCTTATTGCAGATTTCATCAGACATGTTCTGAAACTGTAAGAATATGTCTTAATGTAGGAAGGGATTTTGGTAACTCAGAGGCAAAAAAATCAGTAATTTGAAATTATTCTCTTTAAATCCTTGTTTAGCATTGGAGGCAACCATAACTCTTATGGTAATATCTGTCCAAGAAATAAATGAATTCTGTAAGGTAGAGGAAAAACAACACAACAAATTATTTCCAACAGGAATTGTAAATACTGTCAGAAAACCTGAGGGGGAAATATTAGCTCATAGACATGAAATGTCTTCTTACGTTTCAACCTCAAAAACCCCCAAAATCCAAAAAACAAACAAAAACCCTACAATGAAACAAAACAAAACAAAACAAAACAAAACAAAACAAAACAAACAAAAACAAACAAAGGAAAAAAAAAACAACCAAAAGAACCAACGTTCACAACTAAGATGACAGTAATATTCTCTCTGTTCTTTCCTGAAGACTGTGGCATTTTTAGAGCTAGCTCTTATCAAAGAATTACTCAGAAAGGCTACGAAATCCATTTAAAACTGTGGTATGTTATACACATACCTATACCTGCAGTAATGTTTTTAGTCACTAATTATCTTCTTTGATTTTAACAAATTCTCTGCATGTTGATTCAATATTCCATTACAAATATTTTTGCATAGAATATTGATACTTTTTCATCTTTACATGTAACCACCTTTATTTAAAAGAAATTCTTGGAATTTAACTATCTGTTCTCAAAACCGTTATTTTAAATTACAAACCCATAAAAAGCAGAAGAAATAGGAGTAGCAATTATCTTAAAGTTAACCTGGAATGGTCAATTTCTTATTTCCTCAGGGACTACTTTGAAGCAAGACCAAAGGGTTGTGCTGACTGTTATACGATATGGGATTTTTACAAGTACAAATCCAGTCTGGAATACTCATAATCTTCCCATCTTCTCTAGCTGGGATTAGAGCTGTATCTCCCATTTCCTTTTCCTTCCCTCCCGCTCAGAAATATTTTCTTCCCTTGCAGAACCTTAAAACCTCTCAATAAATCCATTACTGTAAAACAAAGACCAGCTGTTAATATTTTATGAGACTGATGAATATCTCTCCCCACTTTGGCAAGGTAAAATAAAACTGAATGTTTATGGTATAATAATTAGCATCTTTGGAGACGATTCAAAAAAGATGTAGGTAAGTCTTGACTAGAGATGTCAAAAACAAGGAAAAGAGACTTCCCTTTTCAAGACTGACATGAAGCCATGGTTGTCACGTATGAGATCTATGAATATTTAATGTAGTGTGGAAATTAATATTTAATATACTCAAGTCCTATATGACAAAATTACTTGGCACATTTCTTTCAAAATAATACAATAAAAATGTTTAAATACATTCTATGATTTTGACCCTTAAACCTCTACATTTTGCAGTTCTGAAAGAATGCCAAACTCTATCTACAGCATTAGCATAACAATTTCAGAAATTGCACGTGTAGATCTACATGCCAACAAAAAAATAAAAGCAACCTGTTTTTTAAAGCTGTTATGATACATGGAATCCCTTCATGTATTGACCATTAACCAAAGAATTTATTACAAATGATTTCTTAAAAGGAAAAACACAAGCAACAAGGTTGCCCTCAGTTTGATTCTCAGTTCGTTGTTTTTTTTTAATCATTACTTAGGGTCATACACAAATATGTTTTTTAATAAATCAAACAGCTAGTGTTGAATAATTTATTATAATAATAATGTGACAACAATGAGGTTAAAAAGCATTTACAATGACTAACTCCTGAAGTCAGTGCAGAGGTAGCCCAACACTGTCTTGATAAATGAGATTTAAAGTGGGTACTGTGTATATTAAAGCCTTGGTTACCTTTTTCAGCACAGTACCAGATTTGCTGATCCAGAGGGTTCTTTGTGGGTCTTCATTCAGAACTGGCCAGCAAATTCATTATTGCACTGTACACCAGGGCTATTATTTCATGTGCATAAAAAGCGCATATTACATAAATTTGTTCTCTGATTAAATTACCATTTGTTTCACTAACAAATGGCTGAGGATTGGCTTGTGTCAAGGCGAGGGCAGACAGCACAGTTGGTTCAGTCTTTTTCAACCTTGTTTTGGTGGGAACAGTTCAACATAGATGAAATGAATTTGATTGTCCTCCCATGCCCAGTGAAAATTATACAAAACATTGGCAAGCCCAACTAATGTCTGAATCTGCAATGAAATCTCAAATGAGCCAGTACCTTTTCTTTCTGTAATTCTAACTGAAATGTGCTAATTTAAATCCCTAGTATATAATGCAGCACTTCAACACTCCAGAATTATTTCACCAAGAAGAAAGCTCTAGCATTCTACATGCATGTTGGAGAATAAGAATACACTTTTCACTTTAAATGATTTATTTAATGAAATCATATATTGTTGATACTCTGTACAGCATTTTGGTCCTTCTAAATATTTACAAGGGGCTTTGTAAGTACCTTTTTCAGTTATATGTAGTATCAAAAGTCACATGATTTTTGTTCTACCTTTAATTATCAGCTTAATTTCATTACTGAATGTAAATAATTATGCACATTTTTAAAGATGCCTGCAGTGCTTTTAAAACCAAGACAAAATTTGATTCAGAAGGGGAGGTTAAATATTTATTTTATTTTATTTAGCTTGTGTTTGAATTTTTTAAAATGCATTCTGTTGCCTTGTTCTAAGAAAAAGAGGAAAGATTTATTTTGCTCTAATTGTATAGCATGTTTTGTTGCACTGAACAGTTTGTTGAAACGTTAACAAGTAATATATTAGAAACTAAGTTCCTAGACATAATTCATAAATTCATAAAAAAATTCCAAATAAATTAAAGGATAAGTAGTTAATAACTGATATTTTTCTCAAGCAGAATTATTTCTTAGATATTTAGATATAATTCCTTTAAAATAAATATTTGGAAAATGTACCACATTAGTCAGAGGTTATCCTCCATTTATTATAGCATGCAATTTTTTGGTTTGTGTTTTTTTAAAATTTAGATCAGTTCAGAATATGAAAATAAGTGTCTGTTGTGAAAATTAGGCTCCTACAATGATCTAAAATGCAGTGAGAATGATAACTATGAACTAAGAAAAAGTTAATATTTGTCTTGACCAGTAATTCCTTCTTCAGAAGTCACCTAAATTCCCACATAAGGACTTCTGATTTATTAAACTAAGCAAAAGTTTGTCTATTTGTCCAAAATTCTTTTATTACACAATTTTGGTTTGTCTTTTTGTTTCTGTTTGCTTGCTTTTTGGCTAAACTTCTATTTCTTCTATTCCATTTAAATCCATCTGAGAAGTTAAAAAAAATTGTTGGAAAAAAATACCACCTAAATTTAAATTCCTATGGTCTTTTGTCCTGATACATATCTCTGGATTGGTAAAATGATTCTTCAGAAAGACCTGTCTTATCAAGCTGAACGTCAGCGAAATTATCTTTTTCCATTACTGAGCAATCACCAAATTCTTCAAAGATTACTTCATGGAGGCAGATAGTGGGAAGAATTGGACCATTTCTCATGCAGTCAGCAAGGTAATGCTGCTAACAAGTATTTAAAACATAAGATATGGGAGCCATGCCTGCATTCCCTCCAGAATATTTATCATCACTCTTCCCTAATAGGTGCAATAAAGCCTCAGGTGAGCTAAACTTCTCTGTATTCAAAGATTTTTGGAAAGTTAGAGAATGTAATTGTGAATTCCCTATTATAAACTTTTCTGTGGAAAAGCTTTCTTATGCTCTTATTTTATTTAACACCTTTATAGCTCTTAAATTTATAAAACATGATGATTGAATGATTAGGAAATAGTAGAGTAATGGGAAAAAGACTTGAAGTTCACAGAATTTTTGTAATTCATAGTGAATCTAGAAAGCCATGTCAGATTTTAAAAAATAGCCATTTTGTCCATTTTTTAGCAGTTACCTGGTATTTTCTTTGCTTTCATTCATATCCCAAGATGTAAGTTCGCTTTTGCGTCCTTTGTGTGGGCCTAGCTACAAATATATTAAATTATGTTCACTTAAATTAAAGACTATGAAGATCTTTAAAAATGTTCCAATAGTTTTTTGATTAGGACTAAATTCAACAGCATCTGTTATGTCATATTTCTGTAGTTTCCTCAGTGGTTGAAATAGCATGCTGCACCATCTTTCTAGACATTTTATTGCCTATAAATAATTTTTTTTCATAATTTTTACATTTTATTTTAAAAAATAATTACATTGAGTTTGAGGCACTTTTAAGTAAATCCCAGTTTGTCAGGAAATATTTTTAAAATTATTCAAGACCATTATTCAAATAAAATATTTCAGGATTTTTTACAAAACTGATGCAAAATAGAAATATTTTCACCTTATCTTTATATTAATTGATCTGAATATTTTACAACATATTTTTTTCCAACTTTTACGCATCTTCATCACTTACATAACTTGGACACAAAAAGATTGAAAGAGTGAGCATTCCTAGGGAAAAGGAATAGGATTTTCTCCCTAGACCTTTTAGCAGTTTCTGTGCAATCTAGTCTGTTCTCCATATACCCATGGAGATATTTAACTTTATTAACGCAGGAAATAATAGAAAATTTGTATGAGATAGCAACTCGTTTAGCCCATAATCTTGTTTAAAGATCTTAAATTGACGAGACACTCTATTCATGAACTGTGTCTTTTGCTATGTATGCGAGCTCACCCGTTATGCACATGACCAGTTTCTCCTTCTGAGTAAGGAAATTGGCACTGCTGGGGCGGAGAGGGGCTGGATATTCCCTCAGGGACTGGGGAACAGGGTGAGCCGAGGCAGCCAGTGCCTTCCCCAGTAGGACACAGTCCCACGGGGCTGTAACGAGGCCTGTCAGCAGCTTCCAATCGGGCAAGAGATAAATCATGTTTTGAATACATTCTAGAGGTTCAGTCAGGAGCAAGAGATAGCGACAGAGACAAGGTTAGAAACTAGTCCAACACAAACAACTACCTGAAGTTAGCTGTGAAGGGATTTTTCAAAATCTTTCCCTTGGTGGAAACAAAGGAAGATCTGGGCAGTAAGGCCTAAGCTTCAGTGCCAAAGAGTTTATGCCTTTTTAACTAAGGAATCTTGAAAATATTTCACAGCAGCAGCTGTAAACTGTACATTAGTATATTCTAGAAAGCCAACATAGACATTGGACGTCCATTTGCAATCTATTATTTTCTTTTTGTTTAAAAGAAAAGCCACAGTTAGGTTCCGTTTATAGGTTTGCGTCCCATTCCTCAAATGGCAAATAAGGGTAGGAAGTTAATCATGTGTGAAGTTCTGCAGAAGTGTAAGACATCACCACACTGAGCACCTGCAGTAAACTCAGCCCATGTTTGGCAGGCTCTGGCTTAGGCAGCCCTATCTCATTCAGCTGCAGGATGTCAGCAGCTACCATTTTCTTATGCTTTCTTATGCTCTTGTGGCAAAAAAAGGCCAATCTTGGTCTGAAGTAGGCAAGACACTTTCAGCGGGTTAAAGGAGGTGATCCTTCCCCTCAGCACTAGTGAGGCCTCCTCTGGAATATTGCACCCAGTTCTGGGTCCCTCAGGGAAGGAGATACATGGACATATTGAAGAGAGTGCAAAAAAAGGGTTGTGAAGGGGATTAAGGGACTGAAGTGTGTCTCAAATGAGGAAAGGTTAAGAGACCTGGGACTATTCAGTCTGGGGAAGAGAAGGCCCAGGGGTGACTTATTCATGCATGTAAATACCTGAAGGGAGAGAATGCAAAGCAGATGGAGCCAGGCTCTGTTCAGTGGTGCCCAGTGGCAGGACCAGAGGCAATGGGCACAAACTGAAAAACTGGAGGTTTCCTCTGAACAACAAGAAACACTTTTTCACTGTGAGGGTGACCAAGCACTGGTACAGGGTGCCAGAGAGATCATAAAATCTCCATCCTCGAAGTTATTAAAAAAATGTCTGGACAGGGTCCTGGGCAGCTGGTGTCCTTGCTTGTGCAGGGGGTTTAGAAGAGATGGCCTCTAGAGGTCCCTTCCAACCTCAGCTATCCTGTGATTCTGTGACCTGTGAGGATGAAAGGATTATGGCCAACCCTGAGCCCAGCAATCTCGCTATGTTCAGGAGAGACACATTTGATTTTCCACTACTCACGCCATTTCAGTCACATGGCACAAGGAATAAATGTGGCCTTATTCTGCCAGTGTTCAAGCTGTCTAGATGGGAGCTTCCAACTTTGAATTGTGGAATAAGCGCAGTAATGTTCCCAGGGTAATATACTGCCTCCCTCTGCAGGGTATTTTAGGTTCGTTGGAAGAGTGAGACATGTTTAACCAAAGTGTGATGTTCACACCAGGGAGGCTGAATTCCCACTCAGTATACATTAAGTCCTGTTTATACTGCATGTCTTGCCTTACTGATAGACAGACAAGATTATTCCTCTTATGTATGCGTAAAATCCATTTATTTAGTCTTATACAATTAGATTGGCAAAGGGTTGATTTTCACTTACAGACTTTTTCACTGCAAAATCTGCAGACATAAATTAGAAATCTGCTTCATTGAAGCATTTTGCAGGGCAAAATGGGAAATGGGATACTTGAGCTCTAAGTCTCATCTCATTCTTGTGGTTAGCTTTGTCTTGTGAGCCTGTCTATCAAATTGTAGGTGAGTAATTTATTGTTGTCCTATAATGAACAATAAAGACATTTCTGGAGAGCAGCAAACAGCACCTTGGAATTTAAAATGTATGTACAAGCTCTTTATTCACATTTTCAAAAAAAGGGGATGTGTGATAATTTAGTTAGTTCCAGAAGGCTTTTTACACTGCCAGTAAGGATCAGACCCTTGAACTAAAGTAACTTTCTGCCCACTCAAAATCTGCAAATATAAAAAGCAGGAACCCAGTGGGTGGACTAGTGCCAATATTCTCACAATGGTGCAAAATTGCTTTGTCAGTATCAGTCTGACTGCGCTGGGTAACTTCTGCCAGAGTGTAATACAAAAAGCTTCCTGAGCCAGGAAGATAGACCAGTCTGTGAAAGCTTGAATCAACATTTGGGTAGCTTCATGTTACTGGTTTTGCTTTTGTGTTACTATGCATCTGCTTTACTCATTTCCCAGTTCCCGACTTTGTTTTTTGAAATCCTTTCTGATCACATTACATACAATTAAATTACTTCACTGAACAAATCATGTTCATAAATTTGCCTTATTGATTGTCCAGAACACAGTGCTTCAAGAACCCAGTGTGCTGCATGGCTCCTGTACAGCTCTGCAAGACAATAAAATGATTTATTCTAATGGATGACCTATTTATGATGGAAAAACAAATCTAATTTCAATTACTGCTCTAATTAGGATGACTCATGGAAACTGGAACTTTTGTTTTAGTATAGGTCAAAAAAAATGGAGAATGATTATTATTCATTATACAGACTCCTTCTATCTGTTATTTACTGGTATAAATAATATATTTCAGTTTATGTTTTTGTTGATAATAAATTTTTTAAGACAGAAGGGATCTGTAAGCTGCTTTTGTTATTCTTTTAGGGATGCCTGCAAAAGGACATCAGTATTGTGACTGAGAATAATACATGGTATAGACATTCACAGAGAAAGAAAAGGATTATCTGCTACATCAGGTTTCTGTTTATTAGAAAGATTTTTAAGCTGAGTAAAGAAGCAGCAGCAGGCCAACCACTGCTGTAGCAGGAAAGGTTGACTGTCTGCTCTGTCATCATCTCTGATCTCCAGAAAAGCCACACGAGGACACGTGGGCCATCAGCAAGGGGTGGTGGTGGCACAATGGAGCAAGTGTTGCTCCTAGAAACAGTAATTATGTTCCCACTCCTTTCACATGGAAGAGGCAGAAGTGCAGTTCCGCAAGGACACATCCCTGATTCTGAGATTTTCAGTCCAGGTCTGCCCTGTTTGGAATCCATCCTTCTCTGTGAAACTCCCAGATCTAGGTAGCTCCCAGTCTGCGTTCCTTGGTGGGATCCTTCATTGCTTAAAATTCTGAAGGCAGAATCCTGAGAGCTTTATAAGCTTGAACTGCTGTTGCCGTTTAAGATCCTTGTGAAAGCAGCATCTTCCATGGAGGTCAGCTCTTGTGACCATGACCACGAAGGTCAGTTCTTGTCAGTATGAATTGCATGAATGCCTAGGGTGGCTCTTGATACCTCTGAGTCCTAATGGCAGATGTTTAGAACTAATTTCACAAAACAGTTCAACACATCCATCAGTTCTGTAGCCTCTGATATCTTAGTACAAATATTAAGGTAATTGTTTTATTTTGCAGTAAATATTCAGAGTCCTTGGGGATTTTGAGTGGCTGTTGTGTGGACAAGCAAACTCCAGATAGAAAGTGTGCATTTCCATCACAATTCATAGCTGAATATATTTTTTCTTAATAAAGGGTGAATGACATGAGGCCTTGTCTAACTGCTCAAAGAAGTTTCTAAAGCCCTCTGAGAGGCTGATGTGCATTTGCAGTTCTTGTTCTCAATACTGGTTTGCAGAAAAGGAGTATCTGGCAAATTATTTTTATATCTTAAGATTAACTCTTACTTGTGTTTACAATCTGTGATCAAAACACTTCGGGATATGGGAATTCCCAGAGGAAACTCATTTATATTGAAGGGTTGAAGCATCAGGGCACAATCTTTGAGACGTGATTCCTCCCAGCATTTAATGAAAGTGATGCAAATCAACCCAACCCTTAATTCAGCACTGTGTCTAGAAGCCTTAAATAAAGATCTTTTTTTCAAGTTAGAGGGAATAAATAAAACCTTTAAGCAGTGAAGCAACAACAGGAAAAACACATCAAAGTCAGCTGGCACATTGTTTACAAAAATAGCCTTTCAAATGTCTTGGTCAAGTCAGTGAGGTGAGGGAAAAGAAAAAAGAGCAAATGGTCCTTCCTTTCTCCAGTTCTTTTATGTCAGCTGCTGTAAATGTGCTCAGAAGATGATCCTTTACTTGGTAGGAAATATAAGTCAGAGTAAACATGTACTTCTCTACTGCTAAATATTAGAACATCTTTATAGAGAACATACATCTCAGTTTAAGTAAGAGATTTTGCATATATTTGCATGACAGTCAGAAGGATAACTCCAATTCCAGAAATCCTGGTGAGCGTGCAGTACTTCAGTTAGCAAACAAACCCAAAACAGGCCTTTCAGATAAGTTAAGAAATTAGTTTGCTCAAAGACTGGTGTTCTGAATTTTAGAATGATAGTTCTTTTATTTTCCTAATTTGGTTAGTTCTGTTTGGTGTAGAGTTTTTGAGAAGAATGGTAGTAAAGAACTGAAGTACCATAAGAAATAAATTTCTACTATATTTCTAATATTTAATAATAAATTATCTTGTAGGATTCCCCAGGTTCTAAGCCATAGGTGTATGAATATTTTGGTACAGCTACTTTAAAATACAGCTTTCTGAAACATTGTTTGAAAACCCATTCAAAGGCAATGGGAGTCTGTCCAATAACTTTAGTGGGAAAAATTCCTAATTATTCCAGGGAGATCAGGATTTGGCTGAAGCTAACAAAGGATTGGAATTAAGCATTAAAAAAAAAAAAAAAAATTACATCTACAAGCATACTATAATAATGAATACCAGAACTTGAAGTATGAACATCTCCTTTCCAGAGGGGCTCCTCGTCCACATCTGTGTCACGACAGATTTCTAATAGCTTCTCCTCCAACTGCTAGTGGGTCTCACAGTTGTTTACTGTCTGAGATCAAAAGTGACTACACTGATCCCATTTCAATGTCTATAGAGAATGTTTGCCAAGAGTATGGAATAATAGCAGAAGTCAGGTGTTATTGACCTCTATTTAGAAAAAAACCCTGAAAACTTTGATATCTGGTCTCTGGAATCCCAGTTAAATTGCAGTTACTTTCATAATGAACATGACATGTTATGCAGTAACTCAGAACAATAAAATCTTACTTTTTTTAACACGTTTAAAATTCCATTTGATGCCACTGGGAGAGCTGCACTTCTTCAAATTAACTAAAGAATGATTGTGAAGTTCTAATATTAGTTTTGTCTACAGGGAAGTGGATTTTCAAATAAATGTATTTTCATTTTCAGACTTCCAATGTACTCAGACAGTAACCTCTACATTGATTTGTAAAATTAAATACGTGCCTGTCATATTGACCTTATGTGTTACAAATCCATAGAAATAATTAGCATGAATGGTTAACATGAGCCAAGCTACAGGCAATTTGGCACTTAATTAAGGGGTTTTATGTTGAAGAAATATCCTTGTCTTAGCTTACTGGGAACTTACTTTTTGTTCAACTGTGAAACACCATTCAGCCTTTGGTCAGTTAGTGATTTAGTTTTAACCCTTGTAGAATATTATTTGACTGCTTCATTATTTTCTGGTCTCCAAATGACTGAGTCACTGCAAGTACTTATCAGCTGCTGATGCCTTTTACATTTGTTAAAACATTCTCCCTCCTATTTCTGGTCCTTCTGCTGTCTGGGCACAGACACATCCTGAGAATCTTTCTTTACTCTTTTGGAGATGTGCTAGCACATATATTTTTCTCTGCCTTTTTTTTTTTTTTTTTTTCCCTAATCACTCTTTCAGAAATATGGCAATACCCACAAATAGATTTAGTTCTCAAGGACTGCAAAAGTATAATTTCAATAGCTGTTTGTCTGAACTAAATGTGTAGGAATTAAATTAATTCACCAATGCATTTTTTTAGCATTAGTCTGGAGCTGTAAAAGGGAGTAAAATTGTAGTGGAGAACTGGTGCATACCAAAAATAGATGGAAAATATCCTTGTGACTAATCCTCTTTGAATTTTGCTTTCACATTTTTCTGCTGCTTTGATAGAAATCAACAGGTTACTCCACTGAGTTCTGTGGGAATTGGTCTAAGTTTTCAGCGACCCACCAACAAATTCCTCTGACTTTGGCATATAAAAAAGCAGTTTCAGTCCTCTTAGGGAAATCTGTGTTTCTGAAGAATAAAAATAAAAACTAAAAAACTAAAAAACTACAAAAAAAAAAAAAAAA
>VZTG01021103.1:688725-734799 GCA_013397845.1 Melanocharis versteri | reverse complement strand
AAAAAAATAAAAAAAAAAAAAATATATATATATATATATATATATATATATAAATTCCAACCTATTCTCAAGGGCCCATGGCTTAGGCTGTTGCTAAGACTTTGGTACTAAGAAGTTCGGTATGAACATGAATATAGCACTAGACGATATAACAGCACATTTCAAAGTGTTTACCTGTCTGACTGTCTGCAGACAGATAAAACCAGACCTCTGCCCCCGCTTTAACCAGGACTGATCATTTTCTACTATAGTTGTCATAGTTTATGCCTCTGACATCTACCACAGAACTGTGTGCAGTGCTGCTTCTTCAGCTGCATAAATACTGAACGAATGAAAGTGCAACACAAAAGACAAAGATTGACTATCTGAGGCCCTGTTTCAAAGCTGTTAATCACTGATTTTTCTAGTTCTGTAATATTTTGTGCTTTGGTTTTCTCATTTTTGTCCCTAGAGGCTTTCTCCTGCAGTTATCCAAAGTCATTTGACCTACTTTCCTATATGCTTCCTTCAATATTTGTGATCACTGGAAATCTGGTGATGTAGAAAAGTTAATAATTTAAAATATTTTTTAGCCTTCTTCCACATCATAATGGTAGGTCCTAGTATACTATAAATATAATCTCCTTCAGGAGTTCCAGAATTATAATAATGCTGAAACACCACCAAAAAAAAAAATTAAATTAAATATAAGTTGCAGATGAGATTTTGATTGTGGTAACGTGTACCCTATGGAAGGATGGAAAAATAACAAAAAATAAAAAAGGATATAGTAAAACTCCAGAGCATCAGGGATTCATTTCAGCAAAGCTGCTTCCAGGCAAACTCAAACTTCTTCACCATGAGTACCTTCTATACATACTTAATAAATATTTAATTCCTACTGTTCAATCCATCCCTTAATAATGAAACGGTTGTTTTTGAAAGCTCATCTATTTATAGCAACCTCTTTCACATGCACGAGCAGACTGCTGGATATAGAGAGATGAGAGAGACATAAATATAGATGTACATGAATCTCGTTTTGACTGCAGTTACATATGGTATTACTAGAGTAACTCTAAAGGTACATTAGTATAAAACCAGTGCATTTGGAATCAGTCAATGTAAATCAGACATGAATTGACTGATTGATTGATCAGACATGAAAAATCAGACATGTAGTTATGTTGCTGACGTGTTTGTTCATCATGCTGGATTCCCTCACAAAGAGAGCATTAGGAACACAATATGTGAGCTGTTAGAGAGCAATCAATAGTCACATTTAGTACACTTTAGTAAAAAATGCCTTCGGCATAAGGTTTTGGTACTGCTGCAAGATTTTGGTGTCTATGGCCTCTGGAGGAGCTCAGGTGGCTAGGGATACTGTCATTTTTCTTAAGCTGCTTCTCTGTGTATGACTTTAGACATACAATATTACGATATGCAAGATATTATCTAATTCTTTGTCCTTCTTATATTACATGATCAAAGGCATTATGAAACCAATAACGAGAGTAACACGAGCTCTGCTTTATTTAACTTAAGCAGACAAAATGCCTTTAAAACAGTCTCTGGTTTCAAAGTCTGAGGAAGGTTGAATTCAGTGTTTATAGCTGTCTTGGTTTGCAAGAATAAAGAATTCTCCTCACTTGGCATGGAATTATCATCTGGATCTCAACACTCGATTTGAACACAGAAGCAAAGGGTTAAGTCTCCATTCAGAAATACATTTCTAGAGCCTGTGTTTGACATATTTTCAAGTTTTTAAAAAGGAGATATAAATCTACCCATCTGCCTCAATTCTTAACCTCTATGGTGATAGACATTTCCCAGACATTTGTAATACTTTGGTCTGTGTTAAGTAGAAAATCAGATCACAGTGGTCTCTCTTAACCTTAACATTTATTAATGTAGCTTAAAAATTAGAGATAATAATGGTAAAGATTATGGTCAGACCTTTTCCATGAAGTGGAATTGGAATATAAATGTGGGGGGAAAAAAAAAGAAATGCAAATGCAAATTCACTGAAGCTTTGCAGAGCAGCAAAATTGATCCCAGATGTAAGTCACTGAGTGAATGCAAGTGGGCAAAAGATGAGCTTTGCACACCATTGTTACCTTTAGGAGGAAAACTAGGAAATGTTTAATTTAAGTGGAAAAATAAAAGGAATTAACCAAATGGAAGTAAACACAATAAAGTACAACAGGGCCTAGAACGTGAAAGGGATTTATGCCTCATTGCCATTTCATGAACCGGTTTAGGTCACTCATCCAAAAGACAGTGAGACATTGAATATCAGTCTTTGTTGCATTTAGAGTGAGTTTTACCTCAGATAACAGCAGATAAAAATATGAAGGGAGGATATTGAAAACATTAAAAAAAAAAAACAAAAAACAAAACAAGCCCCAAAATATCTGCCTAACAGTTCAGTCTAGTTTTCTCTTTCAATTCAGCAAAAATTTCTTGCATTTGTGGAGGTTCTTTCTCTTTAGCCTGTTGTGCACTCTGATTGCCAGGAAGGTGAGGATCTGAGCAGAATCTAAGGCTTAGGTGTAAGAAGCTTCTTTCTCAAGGAGTGGACTACCTCCCCAAGAAATGCAGCAGGAGCATCTGCTCCAGCCAGATTTAGGCAGTATAGCACTTTTCATGACCAGAAATACAGCTCCATTGAAGATTTTGACTCCAGGAAGAACAGGGATATATGAACCCAAACTTCCCTGAACATCAGGAGGAAGAGGAGTTCAGACAGTTTTCTACTCCAAATGTCTCTTTCCCCAGGCAGAATTCAGAGTGGTGTTTGGGGCTTGTGTAACACTTTCCAGAAGTGCCTGACTCTCTCTGGATGCCGTGTGGGGGGTGACCTTCACCCGACTTTAGCTGTGTCTTGTGGAGAGGTCTGACCTTCTCTGGTTGTTTGTTTAGCTCCTTTGATAGTCGACTGAGATGGAGATGCTGCCAAAGGGTGGGTGGCTCATCCTTCCTCAGGTAGGGACATCTGGGACTGGCAGATAAATCTCCTTGGCTTTGGTTAGTTCTGGCTGAAGAGGACCCCTGCATATTCAACTATGTTTCTAACTTTCAGATGACTTAAATTATGAGAAATACCTGACTTAAATTATGTGAAATGTCTTTCAGCCCGAACTTGCATATTCTAACAAGGGCTATTCATTGAATTCTTGTAGTATCTGAGTTGAATATCCCCAGCTATGCACGCTGAACCTCATTTTATCTGTTCTTAACCCCACAAAACCAGTCAAATGTCCTTACTGACATGTGCCTGAGTTGTCCACTTACCACTTGGAAGAAAAAACTTTAAAATCAATATTCTTATTGGAATTGTATTCATCAAGTACCATTTTTTTTTTTTTGGCAGAGTCATCTAGCCTACTTGAATGCCAGACGTATTAGTGTGTGAATCTACATGGTTTAATAAAGTCAAATTTGCTCCAGCATCCTTTGACAATATGTTCAAATGACCCACATTTCTCTGAGCAAATTTAGGTTAAGTACCCCAAGTTCCAATCCTACACATGTTCTCAAGAAATTTGGCTGTAAATTGAACTCCAGCAAACAGACTTGTCTTTCACCTTCAGCACATTCCCGTTTTTAGACTACACATATTTCAGACTTTATTTAAGTGAAAAGAAACAGACAAAACTTTATTTCTTAAGATGCGTTTTCAATTCTTGTGTTGTGCAAGATATGTCATACAGGAAAAAAAGTCCATGATTTTTGCTTTCTGTGAACACTTCAGCAAGCAGAAACACAATTTCTTATTTATAAAGACAAATGAAAAATTATTTTGGAACCTCAGAGTTTGAATGTATTTCTCTGCAGTTAAGTGCAAAAGTAATTATGTTAGGGACTTCAGGTTAGCTACACAGGGGGGGTTTCTTGTTTATTTGTGTGTATGAATGAGAAAGGAGTTACTGTGCATGGGATTTCTTAGGGTTTTTGATACAAAATGAACTATGTAAAAGTCAAAAGTCTTATTTACTTTCATGCCCATGGGATCAGGGCCACAAACCCAAGAAAACAATGTGGTCAAGATCCAAGAATTTATTTAGAAGAATACATCTGCTTTTGATGTCTAAATAGTTTAAACCCTCAAACTTCTGAAAGATTTTGAGACACTAAAATTAAAGTTTTATTTCTACATAGTTTTAATGATCTCTGAATTCCTCGACAGCATCATCAATCATCACTGATATTCTTCAGATATACTTTTAGTACAAGAAATGATTTTCTTTTATACACATTTATACATTTTATACACATTTATAAAGGAGATGAGATTATCACTCTCCATCTTAAAAAATTAAAAACTTAAACAGAAAAGGATGGATACTACTGCAACTGCCATAAATTCATAACTTGGACTAGTTAGAGGCTGGGATAATGCCAAGGGATTTTAAATCCTTTCCTACTGTATTTCTTGGATTTCAATCTTCTTTTCATGGGCACAATACACTTCCTATTCAGAAATTTTCTATAAAAGTTGTGTTGAAGACATTGACTATAATCTGAGTGGCTGAATCAATACATGATGCACATCAGTGTCTCCTTCTTCGAAAGCAACTTCTGATTCCAGCAACAGGGTTTCCAGAAATATTTGGATCCCTCCTGAATATGCAATAAATAATTTGTAGTTGTTAGAAGAATCATCCCTTCCCTGTGCATTGTGTCATTTCGTTGTGCAAAGCGTCATTATCTGGTGAAACTGATCCCAAATGTAAACACTTGACAGAAACAAAGAAGTATTGTAGTAATGTAAAAGACAGTTCCTTCTACCATTGCCTAAGGACACCATCAGTTTCTTCTTACATTTTGACCATAGGTCATGATCTAATACTGGCAATGGTGTAGAACTGCATTTTATATGTGATTGACTCAACTGGACTGTTAATTTTCAAGTAAAAATTACAAAGAGAACTAGCAATCTGACACCTGTAAAAAAAGATATTTAGAATCAAAATCACTTCTGAGGCAGTCTGGGAACTTGAATGCATGAAAGACAGTAACACTGAATCTTAATTTTAACTACTGGTATCCAAAGCGACAATGACTAGTTTGCGTAGCTAGGTGTCTTCCTGAGAAGAAGAAATCTTGGATTTTCATTAATTAAGCTGCAGAACATTTATAGCATTAGCCAGTATCAGCCGAGGCCTCCTGAAACAACTTTTAATTAAAACAAAAGTTTTAATGATAAAAACTGAGTATGTTCTTTTTCAGCATTTTAATTACATTAGGAGGCAATGCCATTTAGTGATACACTGTAGTGCAGAAGAGATGGATGTTCAGACCCTTATGGGACCAGTTCACAATAGTCAATTCAGATGCTTCAATAACTGCTGCTGACACTGCTCACCTGTGTTTCTGTCATGGAGGAATTCTTACAGCCTAGGGACCAGACCCCATTCAGATAGAAACTAAACAAAGTGACACTCTCCAGACGGTCTTCTAATGATCCCCAGATTCTAATGGGCACATAGCTTGCAGAATCAGACCAGAGGTATTCTGGACTGCACCCCCAAAAATGCAGGCGTCTGGATTAAGGGACTTCAGCAATGTATCTGAAGAGAGAGTGTCAAAAGTATGAAGCCAGGCTATTCTCAGTGGTGCCAAGCAATAGGACAGGAGAAAACAGGTAGAAAATAAGCACAGGAAGTTCCACCTGAATGAGGAAGATTTTCTTTACTGTGCAGGTGACCGTGCACTGGAACAGATTGCCCAGGGAGGGTATGGAGTCTCCCTCACTGGGGATGTTCCAGAACCATCTTGACACAATCCTGTGCCATGAGCTCTGGGACGTCCCTGCTTGAGCAGAGAGGTTGGGCAAGGTGTCCACTGTTGTCCCCTTCAACCTTACCCATTCTGTGATTTTGTGGGGTTTTTTGGTCTTAGTAAGAAATATTTTATTCTCTAGACCTGTGCTGGGTGTAGTGCATTGTGTGCTGCCGTACACATGCCACCACTATGTGTCTGTGGACTGCACATAAAAGCAGATTTCTAATTAGATATAAACTACTAAAGGGACTACTTTTCTAATTTAAGATTCACAGTGAAGTACATTAAACTAATTGCAGTCGTGTGGTTTGTATGTCATATTTTGAGGCACTCTGCAGAAATTTTTACCCATATCAGAGAGACCCTTGCTGGGAAGCCAGTTCATGTTGCCTGATGCATTGCATTAGAGAGGGAGCCTATTCTGAGCCTAGCAGCTATTGTGGCAAATATTCCATATCCCTTATGTTATTGATTTAGTTAAAATATATTTGGATTGCACGTGGGAGCTAAATATTGCTGCTGCAGTACTAATATGCACCAATTTCAAATTGGTATCTTCACGAGAGAAAGTGCAAAGCTGAGGAGAGGCCTTACCTTTGTCACCTTTTAAATAGGGCCAATTACACTGATGCAACACAATCTTTTGTTACATTGTTCATAAATACAATTTCAAACAAAAACAAAACACAAAACATTGACCTGTGCTGACTGATAATTTGTTTAAATCTCTTTCTGGACCAATATACTAGAAAATCTGATATATTATTAAAATTAAATATTAGATTTATTTTCATGTAGTTTTATTCTCTTTGAAATGCAGAACCCTTTAAATAATGTATTATGTGCTTAGGCCCTCTTTGTGCAGTTAGACTTGTGAAAATGACACCTTTGGAGCATACACAGGTGCAAATGTATTTCACTGCTACCCTTAAAATAAATATAACTCAGACTTCTTCTGAAGAAACCTTTTAATTATGCATTACTTTTTATCTCATTATTTGTTTAAACATTCACAGTTTTTTTCAGAACTGACATTGAACCAGAAGTTTATGTTTCTGTGTCCCGAAGGCATTGGTAATTCCAAAACACTTGGGAGATTTATGGACTGTAGCAGACAAGTTTTCTGAGTATCCCTCGAAGACCACACCAATTTATTAGCATGCCATTGTGACTTTTTAAAAATTAAAGGCAAAATAATGAGTTTTCTCATCCATCTACTAAGACAGAAATTGCATTTTCCTCATCTCTCGTAATACTTTTTATGTCATATTCCTTTTATTGATCTTGGAGTAGAATTACATAGGAGGTTTCTTAGCAGGATTTATGAAATATTCAAATAGGATATCATAGTCTGTTATAAAAATCCATTCCCTTGCTTTCTTTGATTTACTGTTTTTATGTATACATTGCTGGGCCCTACCCTCCCCTACTAAAAACCAGTCAAACAACCAAAGAGATGCAAGAGAGGAAACAATAGTATTTTTTCATGTACTGGTGACCCAATCTCATTTTCTGCCATTCTGAGAATTTTGTCTCATATGCACACCTAGCTGGGAACATGTCCTCCGTTAGGATCATTTACACAGAGGGCTGACACTTTGTCCCTGTAAACTATTCAGGGAACGACAAAAAAACTGATAATTCTGATAACACTTTTAGACTATTTGGGGGAAAATTTCCTTCTGTGATCATACTGTGGACACCACCTTGGCCACAAGCAGGCGGAAATGACATTTCAGTAATTTGGGTCAAACACTTTTGATTTCCTTTCTGAATGAAATAAGATAGATATAATATCAAGACTAGCTTCTGTGAAATTAAATATTTCAGTATTATCTTTAATAATTGATTAGGAAATGAGCAAGTTGAATCCTGGCACTCTGAAGACAATAAGAATTTTTCCACTTAGTGAATATATCAGTCTCAGATAAAAACTGTTAAGAGCCACAGCTGTTAGAGTTTTCTAGAATGCTGGTATCCAGATTTCTCTGGAAGTTTGTGATCTTCTCTCGTTGTCTTTGATGCCCATTTTTGTCATTGTGAGGTGTACACTTACATTAAGCCTTTGTTTTCATAATCAGCTATGAGTGGACTTTGCAATATGACCCTGCAGTAAAATCCATGTGCTGTGATTCCTTAAGAAGAAGTCCTTCTAATGAATTTATTGCAAAAGTGAGCAGAATAGGAAATGCTCTTCAAAAGTATTAAATAATTATAAAGAAAGTGCAAGAAATTAGAACATGGTACATTGCTTTTTACAGTAAAATTTGCAGCAGAACATAAATTCTTTTAAGGATTGATTATAGGAACACTTTCAAAGGTGGCAAGAGCAATTAGTTATCCAGTTCTGACTAAAAATTAATGAGGCATAGGTACATCAGTCTACTTTGCGCTGTCAAGGACTTCTTCAACCTGGCATATTTTGGAATTTTCCACGTGTTTGTAACTTTTACGTTTCAGTTAATGTTGTATTTTTTTCCAGCCTTCTTTCCAGAAGAAATTTATCTGTGAACTTCTGTTTTCACTTTAAAAAGCTAACTTCCTTTTTTCCTCCATTGTAACATCTTCCTGAAGGCAATAGAAATAAATAAAATTAAATTAAACAAATCAAATAAATAAATTTAACAATATAAAAGTAAAAATTCATCTTAAGAAATTCTGGGGATTTGAGATGTCTTTCTTGATTTTCTCAATTCTTGTTCTAAACCATACTGTACTTGGTTTTTTGTTCATTATGCAAAACCACTTTGATTTTCCTGCAGCTTCAAGAGGACTAAACCAAGATTATCAGAGTGAATGCAGCACAAGAAATAGAAAACTCACACATAGATTAGCTCATACTGTTATCCCTGCTAATGCAACTGGTCAACATTTCAGACCTTTTGGACACTTGGAAGGCTGCCATTGTGGGCCTCACACAGTGGCATAAGTAGTTTATTCTGGATATCTGCCATGCGATATCTTTTGACTATCTTGTGACACCCTTAATAGAGATTGGTGTATTCATGTTATTGTTTCTGACAGTCTTTATTTTTTAAAATTACTTCAGTGGTCTTCCAGCTCATCCTAAGCATGCCTGTTTCCCTGTTTTCTGTCAGCATGCCATGTCAAAATATCTATCAGAACCATCACTACTCAAACAGAAAGGCCTTGCAAATGTAAAAATCTACACCTGCTATTTATGCATGTTTGCTTTCCATCAGCACACAAAACAATCTCAGAAATCCTGTCAGGGTGGAATTGGGTGCCTGAAGGGGGAAGTAGTGGGCACCATCATTCAATACTTCTGCTCCCAAATATGATCAGTGACTTCAAAAGACAAATCTCTGCTTGCTTTTAGAACACTTTAAATGCATTTCTGACAATTGCAGAGGGTGTCATTGGACATCATATTTTCTATGTCTGCCGGTAATTTTGAACATCTAAGTAAATATTTATCTGAGCTGAATGTTTCTTTTCCATATCCTATACAAATAGTCATTTTCTCAGTCATTCTCACTGTACTAATGATTTTTAATTGCAGAATAATGATTAGAAAACACAGATCTAAGAAGAAATATACTCGTGCTGTGGATTTATCCTCAGAATACCCATCATGATTCTCTTAAGTGTTTATATTGGCTGTCATTTGATACTCATAATTATTGTAGTACTAATAAGTAAAATGAGATAATGTTTTCAAGCATTAGCTTTTTCAGTGTTTGATTCCAGGCATACTTAGATGCCACACCTTCACATCTTATTTAATTATCTTAACTAGAGTGAACATGAGAAAAAGATATGTGGTATGTGTCAGAGCCAGGAGGAATTCAGGGTATTTAGGATCTGAACAAGAATTTTAAAAAAATTGCTGAGCAGTATCAGTGCATGATGGGTTAGATTTTTTGGGAAGTCACTAACTTACGTTCCCCAGGGTCCCCTTATAATTAGCAGAGAGATATAAGTACTTTTAAGCCATAATCCATTTGGTCTACTTTATTTGCCTCCTCAGAATGAACTAAATAGCATCCTGATCCTTAATGACTACTGTCTTAATGTTTAGATTTCTGCTGATTTTAAAGACTCAGAGTGAAGCAGATATAAGTTTAAATTAATAAAGTGTCAGTCAAACGACTCAAGTCAGGTTTGTTTTGTCTTACTACATTAAACAGAAGATATAATGACATAGATTAGCAAACTGATGCATCCTTCTCACTAATTTTAGCAAACTGAAATTTACTTTCAGAACACAATTGATCCCAACATTTAATCCATGTAATGTCATCTCTGGCGCTCTGGAGGTGAATGTTCTTTTTCACTGAATATAGCGGGGGCTAGGTGATTCATTTAGACTTAGATAAATAAAAATTAGGTGGTTAAAATTAAGCACCTAAGCGAGAAACATCCTTCAGGTACTAACTTCATAGTTTTAAAAATACCTTTGTGAAGATTTGAGCTATGATGATGAGTCAAAGATATTGCCTTTGCAGAGGTGATAAACTACTTCAGGAAAAAAGGCCATACTATTTGATGATATTATTGGTGATTTTGAGCACAAAATGCTCAAATGGAGGGTTAGGATGTTCACACCTTTGATTTATCAGTGTCAGTCAGCCACTGAGGTCAGTGGAAACATAAGGTGATACAGCACAAATGCAATTAAGTGATGAAGTAACTTGCATGCAGTATCAGAACTGCAATGACATACTCTGGCATAGGTCACCTGCTCTTCCTTCTTCTTTAGTCTCCTTCAATACAGCTTTTTCCCAGTCATTGCTATATGAGTCTCCATCTCATATTCTTGGCCAGCAGCAATGATTCCTTATTAGATTCAAATGTAGGTCTCTGGATTTGGAATAAGATTTTCACCTTTGACACCTTCCTGCATCAGGTGAGTAATGCTTCTGTGTAATTTCAGGAAAAGAAGCAAAGCACCTTTTTCTGAAGCTGGGCTAAGATGGCACTTCTGGTTCATACAATAACAATCTAGCACAAATAAGAAAGACAGCTCATTTAAGCAAAGGACATTTCGACACTGATGCTCTTTAACTTTTTGGCACAGCTACTTGGTAATGATAATGGGAAAACATTCTGATACATTTCAGAATTTCTGTTAAGTAATCGTGTCCTCTTTATAGTAATTTCTAGATGAAAAAGTTTTCATAAGAAACCATTTCCATATGAAATTAATAAAAAATATCTCCGTTTTGTAGATTGATCTAGATTTACATATCTTCTATTAGGAAATTCCTAACTTGTTTCATCTAGGCAAACATGCTCAAAATAACTGCAGATTCAGTTAGGGAAATGTTTGCAAAAATTCTTAGTATTTTCAAATCCTGTTTTGATGCCCTGCAAGTTCATGAGTTAGAAATTGCTACAATTTAATTAGGAAATTCTTGTAGTTGTCCAAATGCTTGCTTCTGTTATGTAAATAACAATGGAACAAATTGTATTCTCTTGCTATTCAAATCAGGGAAAGCTAGACCCACTGTAAACATGTATTTACAGAAGAAACTAACAAAATGGGAAGTAAATTGTTTTCTGGTATGTTTGTGGCACTTTTTACAAGAAACTGAATGTTCAGAAAAGAGATTTACTTTGATTTATATTTCTTAACTGATTTGTATATTATTTCATAGCTATAAAAATACATTTATGGGCTAAAACCATCATAGTAACTTTCAATTTCAGGGAAAGTCAAGAAAAGAACATTTACTAGTCAATATAAAATAGAAACATATACTTTGTGGAATTGTCTTAATAATAGCTATTGTATACCAATATAAAACTTTCACAAACTGGAGTTAGATAGCTCCTATTCACTTCCATATCTGTAAAGTGGACTGGAATTATTATTGTTACTGATGTCAACTATTTTGATGGAAATAAGCATATTTAACATATTTTCCCACAAATTTATTAACTATTTACAGACAAATGTTAAATACAGAAAATTTAGATAAACATACCTCCTTTCCAGTGAAACCCCTCAAACTGTCCATTCCAAAATTTTGTTGCTGTACCTTGGGGTACCTAACTGTGCTGAGAAAGTTGCAGATCATGTTTCTCATGCCCCAACTCCTCTTTGGGGACAGACTTTGTGTGTGTTTGTTACCACACCACCTGGTGCAGTGGGTCCTTGGTCTGGAGCACACTGAAAGTCTTGTCCAGTTATGGAGAATGTCCGTGTTGAAGAAGTTGAGAATGAGCTAAGCAATTAAATCTTCAGAAAAGCTCTACTGCAGCATACAGACTTATCTATTTTGGTTGTTTATTTGGGAAAACAGTACTGTTTACATTATTTTGTTTTGCTTTGTTTCTTCACAAAGATGAACCTCACTGAAGATGGCAAAGGCATTTGTGAATGTTTGCAGTCTAAATTAATCAATCGGGAAAAAATAAAGTTGCACAGGAATCTTTTCTTACAAGAGAGAAACAGAATTTTTCCATAAGCTTTCTATTTATTTTTTTTTTTTTTATGTCTAGGACAGTTTGTTGAAAACAGAAGATGAAACACCTTGTTTGGGGCAAACTTTCAGAGAATTCTGACTGTGACTCTGGCAGCTTCCTGGAGGCAGATTACAATATAGCAGCTCTTGGACTTTTCAGATGTAGTTTCAATACAATATGGAGTATAAAGGCCCTTGAAGTGTTAGTTGGACTTCAGGGAGTTTTGGATTCTGATGGCGCTTGGTCTTTTCAGGGGCTAGATCAGCCTTTAAAGCTTCTGACCTAGACACAGGCTTCAGAGGTTTGCACTTGGGGAATAAGCTTACAGTACTTTCACTGAAGGGCTTTTTCTGTTTTGAGGCTAGCTATTTGCACAGCCTGGAGAGTTGGCAGATAGTGGAAGCAGAGAAGGTCTAGGTACAGTGCAAGTTCCCTAAAAGTAAAGTCAATGATAGTTCTATTTTTACAGTAAATAACAATAGAAGCATTGCAATTTTTATCTGAAAAAAATGTTGAGCTGATGATAATGAACAGTGGCAGTTTTTGGGACCTTAATGCATAATGTTCTGAGGCAATGATGGTCTTTTAATCAACTTCAGAAGAACTTTAATTAAGGCTTCAAATGTTATTTCAAATAGTCTGCTAGATCATAATACTTTCCCTCATTCAAAACATCTCATTACTTGTCAAATGTCATTACTAAATGGGAAGGGAGACACCTCTCAAAAGAATACTAATCTACTGTCCATGTCAATGGTATCTCTTTCTGACATTCTTAATTCTGCTATCTTCACACTTCGCATGGAATTATAATATTCTTGTGAGTTTTATGAAAAATATTACAACTATGAAACGTGCCACTAAGAAAAATATCTTTTACTGGCTTTAAAAAACACATTTAGAAAGTAATTATTGTCCTATCCTTCATCTAAAACTACTTGTAAGCATGGTACTTACACAGAAATGTAGTTATCTAGAGCTAGATCCACAGCGAGACTTAAGCAAGAAGTGCTTTTTTAAGTGTCTTACAGCATGCACTTCTTTCTTCAAACACTACTTGAATTTACCTTGGTATGAAATAATAAATAATCACTGGCTGGCAAAATTAGGGGAGAGGGAAAGAATGGTAGCCAGAAGAGGCAGAAAGTATGCAATTATATAACCTAAGGGTAAGTTATTAGCAAGATGATATGTTCAGATTCTTGTACCAATGAACATTTAATCTGGTATATGGTGTGGAAAAAATCCAACAAGAGACACTTCAGGAGTAGAAGAGCATGAATTAATTCATACTCTACAGATTAAATTGCTAGTCTAGGACATCTGAAACTCAGACTCAAATTACTATTTTGAGGTAGGTGAAATGAGGTTTGGAAGCGCAGGACAATCTTGAAATTCCTCCTTAGTGATTTCTGTTCCTCCTATCAACAATTACATGCCCTGAAGTCTGAAGGGGCAGGCAGGTGGGTTTTTTGTTTCCTGTAAGAAAGATCAACTTGCTCAAGTTCCCAATGGAAGCAAAAGTTCGTGACTGATGGACCTAAACAAAGAAAGATGCTACCATTGACCTTCATCTTCCCTTCAGAGCTCCCCTTCATCTGTGAAGAAAAAGAGCTGGGGAATTCAAAGCTGTTGCACGAATGACAGTTTGGAAAGCCTTCTGTGAGACTTCTAAGAGGCTTCCTTCGCTGGAGGGAGTCCTTTAACTCAATTTTGCCTCTGGATTCCGAAGGACGGATTGTTCAAACACAGGCTCTGAATTTAGCACTTTTCAAAACAGTACTGGGCAGCAACTTTTCACAATCTTACTATATTGTAAGTACACAGTGTTCTTGAAAAGCAAACTTCTGTTTTAGTGTCTTTGTGCTTTGAAAACATTGGTTTATGTTACCACGGGATATTTTAAAGGCAATAGCAGGAGCATAAAAAGCTATACATTTTTATTTTGTTTTAGTTAATCTGTAATCTATATATTTCTGATTTTAAAATTGTGTCCTGGGGAAAAAAAAGTTTGCCTTGGCAAGAAATAATCCCCTCATGAATTATTGACTAACCTTACTGCATAAAAGCAAGACTCTCAAGGTTTTTGCAGGGGTATTACTCAGAAATTAGGAACTTTGCCAAAGGCTGGGATAAACTAAAGAATGCAACTATAAATCTCCAGGGTCAAGTACAGGGAGTGTTTTATTTTGAACATGATTCAGACAATCTCTCAGTGTGTTTCTTTGTTCTTCAGCTCTTTAAATCCCAGGCTATCAGTAATTCAAAGTATGTGCCTAATGTGTGCTTACACCCCCTGTATTCAGAAGGTGTAACATAGTAGATTTTCTTAGCTGTTTGAACTGTTGATACTCTAAAGCAAACAATAAAAGTTCACATTCTTGCTCCTGCATAGAACAACTGCTAGGTGTTAAATTACCCTCAGGCATTTTTGCCTTAACAAGACGATTAATAGTCCATTTTTTGTCCCTCTAGTAAAAAAAGTTCTTTACTCTTGAGAAATACAGGCAGAGATGTTGCCAATCTTCCTCCCCTTACATGAATATGCATTTTGATAATGCACAAAGTCAAGTTGGAGTGTAGAATACAGACCAATTGCAAAGTCATGAATGCCTTACTTTCAGAGGAGGCAGGTAGGAGGTATAGATCTGGCTGTCTCTTCTTCATTCCCCACAGGGCAAGTGACACACCTGGACTTCTTAATAAGCTGCTAGCAGACACAGCCCCAGTCTCCCAAAAGGGGAAAATCAGGAATTGACTGTATCGTGCTTCATGCATACACTACTGGGAACTCTGGTGTACCACCAACAGACACAGGATGAGACTTAAGCCAAAACCCAACACATGGAATCACAGAATCAGAGAATATTCTGCATTGGAAGGGACCCACAGGGATCATTGAGCCCAGCGCTTAATGAATGGCCCATATGGGGTTCAAACCCATGACCTTGGATTATTAGCACCATGCTCTAACCACATGAAACAGCCTAAATACTTACTGGTTCCTACATAGTGTTTGTGGGAAAATGCACAAAATAAAAATAATCAGTTGTCTTTTATGTCCAAGACTTCATAAAACATCAAAATATTTAATTTAAATAATATTCATGTTATGGTAATAATAATAATAATAATAATAATAATAATAATAATAATAATAATAATAATAATAATAATAATAATAATAATAGTGTCAAGAGAGGAAAATGTCCATATTTTTGCAAGTAAAACTGATGCAGATTCAGTCTTTGCTTACATGTGTTCTAAGGTACAGACAGAACTTGATCTACTGAATATTTCATTAAGGTGTTGACAGCTAAGCATCTGAGATACAACTGCTGAGATTATATATGAAACATGCCAACAGAGACTAAATAACAGACTACTCAATCTTTCTCTATTTTTGGTCTCTTTGTCTCTCTCTTTCTCATTTTAACTGCATAGAGTGTAAAAACTGGCTCACACATGTTCCTGCAAAGAAAAGAGTCGAGGTTCTGGTTGCTCTGTGAGATTGAGGCAGCCATTATTCATACAGAACTGCCTCTGTAGTAAAGAAAAAGCCCTGGATCATACGCTCAAACACAAATAAATCTTTCCATGGGAAAACTAACTCCAAGGGCCTTTATTCGACCTAATGACTTCTTTCTAGCTTTAAAAGATCCCATATAGGAAACAACAATCTATGGAGTGAAACACAATCTCTGGAGACAGAGAGAGCAGCTGCACTCACCAGAAGCATGAACTTGCAAGAATTGTTGTTTAACAGTTTGCAAACAACTGGTCAGTCCAATAAGCATTCTTTAGAAAGTTTTAATGAACACAAATAATTCTTTTCCTCTAATTAGTTCTTTAAACTTATGTTGCTATATTTTTCTATTCTAGCACAACATCCTACAGTTAGTATAACAAAAATGGGAATTAGGCCTTGTTCATATATTTTACAAATTAGGACTACTGTGTTTATGATTAATTAATAGGAAAAGGGATGCATTTGCAACCAAATATTTCTACAATGAATAATTTATCCAAGTTTACTTTTAGCATATTGGTAAAGCAGGCTTCATTTCACATACTGCACAGTAAAATCTCTTTAAAGAAATTCATGAGACCAAAAAATTACCAACATAAAAATCAATTGCTCATTTCCATTTAAAAGTTGGGTTAGAACTATATACAGTAGATTTAGGATATCCTCATAATATATGTGATTGTCTAGGAAGGATATAGGTTCTATTATTCTCAGACAGAAAAAAAATTGTTAATTTCCCTAGAAGCAAGTTCTTTGTGTTAATTTATTCCTTCACATATTTCTCATTCCCATGAAAACACTTCTTTGTGAAAATGGAGAAAAATATACAGTAAATTAAACTTGGAGCAGTGATTTAAAGCAACAGATATCCTGTAAAGGGGGGAAAAGATAAGTTATCCTAATTTATGAGCCTTACAGTTGTGAGTCATGTCCTGTTATGGTTATTATATTTATGAGGTCTAAACAACTGCTGAAATAAATAACAGATCTACAAAAATCCACAATGTATGGTGAGAATTCTACAAAAAACCTTCAAAAACATATTAAGACCAAAGTAAATAATTTAATTTCATTTAGTTCACTCAGAAATTTTGAATAGCAAAAGTGATATATACAAATAAACAACACTGATTTCACAAGAAACCTTAACTGTGGTGGTTAGAATTTAGAGTTATTGTTCTCAAAAGTTCAAATAATTGGTGGTAATGTGTTCGCTCGGTGAGAATTCTACACCAAGGTGCTGATTAGAAGAGAGGCAGAAGGACTGACATGTCACAGGCTGTTCAGAGATGTGACACTGTCACAAAAAGAGGCAAGAGAAGTGGCCTGTTTATGCATCTGGCTGTTTATATAGCACAGAATATCAGTCACTGATGAGAAAATGTACCACGTTTCAAAGCCAAACTCTTTATTGTATGTTAGCCATAGAAACAATAGTAGAAAATTATTTTCCATCTGAAGTTAGAAAAGCTCTTTTTGCTCTAATGGCCTAATGTGAATTGACAGTGAAGTGTATCCCTGGAGAACCAAAGCACTATGCTCTAAGTGAAGTAAAGACAGCACAATTCCATTTATACTGACATAAATGCCAACTTATAGATTTCAATAAGCATCAGGAATTTTTCAAGACTCCTGTAAGGGTTTTAACTAGTGCAGACGTAGATTTTGACAAGGTCTTCTTCTCTTTTTCCTCTCCTTTTTTTTTTTTTCTCTAATAAAAACATTGATAACATAATTGCTATATCACATGTTTCATTACCTGAAAAGACAGAAAATAGATTACTCTGACCTGAATTTGCTGCTAATATAGACTGCTAGAGTTTCGACACACCTGTGTCTCTACTGTACTTGTCCAGCCTTTTCCACAATTCAGTGGCAGAATCTTTGAAGAGAACCACAGCCACTAGTTTGGTTTCTCACAGCATTTGAAGAGTGGCTGATTGGTTGCATAGTCTTGATTTTATTGCATGCTGCTCTCCTTCTTTTTGTGTCAATTGCATTATATTTTTGTAGATTGAAGTTTTCAGGTTTCCACTAAAGGATATACAAATGAGCTTTTACATGACTGCACAGTAAACTGCACATGCAACTGCTGTGATGGTGTATGGATTCAATAATTCAAAATATGAAGGAGGCAGGAAAACATAAGGCATTTTTTCCTAAGCTCATTATTTATTGCAAAGAAAACAAGATGAAAGAATTATGCCAAACAAAGGCAATTTCCAAGCTGCTGTGACATATATTTGAAAGACAGGAGTCCTTTTATATTTAAAATTCTCTCAATAGGTGTGATGAGGGCATCAGCTGGTAGCCCTGGGCTGACTACCAACATTATCCAGGAATTTATTCTGCAAAGTGTGGAGTGTAGTAATCATAATGACCACCAGCACCAGCTGCAAGTTCAAGGCAGAGGGCTGATTCCTCGCTATCTCCCTCCCTCACTTTTTTTGGCCTAGTGTTGCAATCAAGTAATCAAAGTTTGACTTTCATACAGGGTTCCTAGGTCTGCAACATTTGCATCACAGCACGCTGTATTGTCAAACACGTGAGATAAGAAACTTTAAAGTCACAATTACAAAACACACATTTTATTGTGGTGTTCATAATGCAGGGAAGGTTATAATCTTGTAGCAAATACAGTACTGCGGTAAGATCTGAGCAAAGTACAAAGTGTACTCCAGAAATGAAAATTAGGGAATTTTTATTGTCCTGTGTTCAGGCGTTTAGACCCCAGCTTCTATCTGGAAGGCAGAAGTTTGACCACCTCACTACATGGATAACCTTTATGTTGTGGGGAGCATTAAGGGTGTTAAAATTGCCACAGCCAATCTCTCTCTTCCTTTGAGGGAAGAGGGAAAGAGATATTGACTGCTGGAGAACTTGGTAACCACTTTATACTGGAAGAAACCTACTGCAATCCCATTTACACTCCAGCACTCCTTGACAACTATCATTTTTCTCAGCCTCACACATGACCTAAGAGCGATTTTGTGCATGGTTAAGTCTTACATCCAAGAAAAATGCAAATCTGAATGATGCAACAGTGTGATCTCACAGGTCAAGAACTCACTTCATTACAGTAGAGTCCTATGTTATCTGAAATAAACCTCTAAAAAATTTTCTAGAAGTGTTTCAATAAGCCATTCACAGTCTCGCCCTCACAGATGCAAAATCCTAACAATATGGAAGCATTCTCAGGCTTTTTGTCGCAAAGGAAGAGATGCAATTTGATATTCTCCTAGAGAGGAAGTTTAACAGGCCTTTGGACTCAGCTCAGCTCAATATATAAACTGATGTATTTTTTGTGGATTCACTGTAGTCATGCTGCTTTACATCATCTGGCCTCGCTAATACAGTTGTCCTTTTGTTTGTATCCACTGAGGTGCCCAGCATGAGAATTTCAGTGTTTTAAAACTTTCTTTTTTAATTATGCCATTAAGGTTTTTGGTTTAGTTTTTTGGGGGGGTTGAGTTTGGTTTTTTTTTCCAACCAGCAAAAGTTCCATTTCACTGATAGCATTTTTTAAAAATTTATTTTAAAAGGGAGTATTTTCTGAAGTATACAAAAATAAATAAAAATGCATAAAGAAGAGCCTATTTGTCCAACTTCACATGCCTTAAAAACAGCTGAAAAGATTTTTCTTTCTCTTCTAACCTTCTTTAAAGAATATGTTTGAGCTCAACAAGGTAAGGAAACTCTTAGCTGCAAAGGGCACATTTTCATAAAATTATGAACAAATGAAAATGGAAGGACAGGGAAAAATGCTATATGCATAATGTTTGTATAACTATTGATGCCATAAATGCCATTATACTTTCACTAGATACAATTTCAAACATTAGCTACTGGCCTGCTGGGTTAAATATTTATTTTCTAGGAGCCCCATCTGTTTCAAACTACCAGCCAAAAGAACTAAATAATAAAATGTACAATACACACAGTTAAAAGGTACAGAACAATATTTTTCAGGATGTTTGCACTTCTGTTAACCAGAACAGATAAACAGACCCACCATTGGCCAATAAGCTTTTTACTGGTGGAAATTTTATCCAATAATTTTCTATTTGTTTTGCCCTGTTAAAGAGTGCTATAAAAGCTATCTTTCCTATTGCCAATTTTCAAACGCCCTTGTGGATTTTAACACTCCCTTTCTCGTTGTGACTAAGGTGTTGCAGTAAATAATAAATGACAATGTTGGGAGGGGTGAGGGAGGAGAAAGTGAAATCATAGCTTGAAAACCAAAGATATATTCCTGTCTCTTCTGTAAAGAAATAATATTTTTTTAGATCACGTATAAAGAGCAGAACTGACTTAATAAAAAGAGTTTACATCGAATCCAATAATCTCTTATGTAGGAAGAATGGTTGTGTTTATTCTGTTTTTTTTTGGTTTCGAGTCTGATATTACCTAGATCATGGTTTCCAGCAACCTGTATGCAATCTATAAATTCCACAATATCTCACCTGTTTCAACAAACCACTTTTCTGCAATTATGCATGTAAATCTTAATCCAGTAACTCTCTGAAATTAAGCTACGGCTGTAACCTGTATGTAGCACAACTGGGAGGGTGCATATGTGCAGTTTTAATCCTTATATTCTTAACAGTCCAGAAAACACTACTCAAATCAAAGGGCAAAGCAGTGCTCCAAAGGAAATTAATTTGCATTTACACATACAGCCATGCAATGCCCCTTTCTACACTGCTACAATTCCAAGATATCACAGAAAAAAGACCTCTTGAAACAGAATCTCTGAATAGATAGACTGCTTAGAGCTTCGAGATTGTGAGAAAAATGTAATTTATATTATGCTCTATGAAGATAATTTCTTTTCAGAATACATAACCTCAATGCACCACAGGAAGGAAATAACCTGTAGTTATAGAGATGCAAAAAGGGAATATTATATTTAATCTGTCATTTTTTTAAAAATAATGCTTCCTCTTTTTTAATACTTTCCTGCTCTATCGACATAGTTTAAAGATCTCTGCTTTAGCAATCTTGAGTCATAGTCACAAACTGAGCTGTCTTGGGTGCTTTGGCAGTGACACTGTGTCTGGGTTTCCGTAGTGA
Source organism: Melanocharis versteri (assembly GCA_013397845.1). Taxonomy (NCBI): domain Eukaryota; kingdom Metazoa; phylum Chordata; class Aves; order Passeriformes; family Melanocharitidae; genus Melanocharis; species Melanocharis versteri. The sequence continues at coordinate 713,999 of VZTG01021103.1, read as the reverse complement.
TGTACCAAACAGATTAATTTTCCTCCTTCCGCACAGAGCACATCCTTCTGATGGCATTCCTGTTGTGTGGGAGGGCGGCTCCGCTCCATTCACACAATCACAGATGTGGCCTCCTGGGCTTGCTCCTGACGGGCTTTCCAGCAGCTGAACATTTGTAGCCTCAAGGCCACTCTGCAGCCTTCTAGTAAGCAGGCAGGGCATCACAGCTCAGGCTTTGTTTATTCCTCCTACTGATGTGTTGGGTTGGGTTTTATCCTGTGCAGCTGAGAATTTCTCTTTGGAAAGGACAAAAGGAAGGAGAAAGGGGGAAGGCGCAAAGGAAAAAAGGAAGGAGAAAGGGGGAAGGGGGAAAGGGAAAGATAAAGGAAGGGAGGAAAAGGAAAAAAAGGAAAAGGAAAAGGAAAAGGAAAAGGAAAAGGAAAAGGAAAAGGAAAAGGAAAAGGAAAAGGAAAAGGAAAAGGAAAAGGAAAAGGAAAAGGAAAAGGAAAAGGAAAAGGAAAAGGAAAAGGAAAAGGAAAAGAGAACTTCAAAAAGCAACCAATTTTGGTATTTTCTAGAACTGTCATGGAGAAAAGCCCTGTTCCATTCATAACTGCTGTTTTATAAATGATTTTAGTTACATGCCTGTGAAACAGCACAGAAATTTTGAGTCCCAGGAACAAAACCTTGCTTGAAACCAATGATTTAATCAAGAAATGCCACAGAATGAGTTGCAATCTAATCTCTTCTCAGACATTTGATGGCATACATGAATGGCAGAGAGTAATACATGTAAATCATCTTATTTCTTTGAAAAATGTTTCCACAGCAAGCATTTTGTCATAACAGCTGTAGCTGCTGCTTCTGCCAATAGGACATTTGTATGACTGTATAGATCAGCACAGGCCATTTCCTGCAGGAATATTTTATTCTATAATTAAATCAGGAAGAAAAACACCTGGAACCCTGTTGAAGGATGTAGAGACAGGGTTATTTTGAACCAGATTTTACTCTGTAGTTTACTTCCTGGTAGCTTGGTAACTGAGCTTTCTGGCGCATCACAATATAGCACAGGAACTGGAATGGCCTCATGAAGGGAAAGTGCCCCTAGGAAGCTGTGCTTAGGGAGGATGGGGGCTGTAGCCTGGGTGCTAAACTGGTACTGCAAGAGGGAAGATGAGGTCATTGCTTCTGCATGAAAAGCAATATTCCAGATATACGTGAAAAGAGAACCTGATTCCCTCAAAGCATCTTAACATATTCTCTGACTGCAGAAGACAAAGGGAAGTTCGCTGCAGAACAGGGCTATTTCCATTTTCAACTTGACAGTAATGTCACAACAAAGCATGGGGAGAGAGAGAAATGAAAGGATTTCCCTACATTTGATTGTGATCGTACTCTCTCTACCAATAAATCCTCCTCGGTTCATAAAGATTCTTCTAAAGAGCAATTTGATTTTCTTTTGAAAAGCACTGGAGTGCATCCAATGTCATTAGTTCTTTAAATATGTCCATAGACTACTGCAGGCTTGAAGCTTTGTGCAAAGTCCCTTGTCACTCCTGGCCTTACTTTTCCTTTGTAGGAATCCAAATTAAATTGTCCTCTGTGTGTTTCCAGCAGCACACAGGGATTGAAGGGCTTTAACATTCTCTATATGAGTAGTAAGGCATATTGGGTGAGGCTCCAGGATATGGTTAAATTGCATAATTGTATTTTAATAGATTTTTCCAAAGAAGGCAAATCTTGATGCAATAGCTTGAAACTACATAACTAATCAAAATTATTCATATTAAATCGGTGGTATCATATTCTCATTGGACTCTTTTTTTGATATACTTATTTAGCTAGGCCGTCTTCTTTTTTTTTTTTGCCTAATATTAAGGCAAAAATATTAAAATTAAATCTGATAAATTAAATCTGATTATTAAAATTATTTTAGAGATGCCTCTGTGCAAATTAAGGTGCAAAAGAGACCATATGCCAAAGTCAACAGTAAATGTGAGGCAGAGAAGGTGAGGCAGAAAAAAACAATTAAAAAGTGGGGGAGAGAGAAAGAGTGACAGACTGACAGATTAAGTAGAAAAATATCACCACTCCATGGATTCCAACTGCATCCCGTTGGTCCTCTTCTCCTGGTCTTCTCAGTGGCGAGGGTGCCGTGAAACACAGAGTTCAATGAACTAATACAAGCTCAGACTGGGTGGGCTGGGAGTTTTATACTGTCTTTGCACGATTCTGAATCTGGTGCTACACTTGGATCACGGGCAGTCCTCTGGTGGAAGGCCTCAGCAATGGGTCTGGGGGGCTCTGGGGGGCTCTGGGGTCTTTGATGGGTCCAGATCCCCTCTAAGATGTCCCATCTCCCTCTCATGTCAGCATAGTCGAGCCAGTTATGCCCCATCAGACCTTCCCTGGGAGAGCTGAGGGGGGTTTACAGCTGACCTTGTGTAAGGGAGGACAATTACCATGATAAAAGGCACTATCTCATCTGCAAGATCTGCCTCTTATCAGCTTCAAAGTCCAATTGTAGCTTCCCCCTGTGTCTTGTGCAAATTGCCACCACACCCACAAAACCTCAGATCCTCCCCCTGGAGGCAAGCAAACCTGGCCTCAGCAAAGCACCCCGGCACCTACAGGACTTTTTTTAGTCATTAACAGTCCAGTCTATCATACCTGACTGCTGAATACTACAACAAATATCTGAGGCTTTCTAACCTTAGCATTGCATTTTTCCCTTCTCTCAACACCTTCACCTGCTTTTCTTCTGTCTCCACTCCTGTTTTACTCCTTAGGCTCTCCAGCTTTCCAGTAAAGATAACCATTCTCCTACATCTTCACCTTCTTTTATAACTTGGGTAGTGTCAGCTATTTTTCTGTGCTGAATAATGCAAGCCCTGCAACTCCATTTTTAAACACCTGTCTGTATCCATCCCCCCTGTGCATCTACTAAGTATCACTCAGGCTTTTGCATACTCCATCCTCCAGTACTTCCTTTCTCCTAGATGCTCCATTAGGAAACGATTGCTCTGATCTTACAAACACATTGATCATTCCTGACTGCCCTATTCGACTGAGTCTTTGTAGAAATGGTGCTACTTTTGAAGATCTGCAAGTATGGACAACTGGCTCTAGTGCCAAAACTATAATCCACATTCCCTGGGAAATTATGTGACTACCCTGAGTGAGACAAGCTTAAACCACAGGCTGCTAGAGGAAATTCAGGCAGCATGCGTATTTAACATTAGACACTTTTGTAGAAAAGCCTGCCAATCATATTGATTCGTGTCAAATTAAGTGCTATGGGATTTTTTTTTTTTTTTTTTTAATCCATGTGGACAGCTTGGAGGCAGGAAATTAAGCAAACCTTTTTCAATAATCATCTTGGCTGAAAGTAAATTGTGGTCTTAATAATCAGAGGGGGACAATCATGTTATAAAAAGCTATCCCTGAGGTAAGGAATGCTTGCCAAAATTAAACTCTCATAAAAACAGCAATAAGAGAGACAACTTAACAGGCATGATCTTGGTTTTACGAACAATACTCTAAAATTAAGGGATAATTCCACACATTCATTGGGTTCCAATGAAGTTTTGTATCACCTTGTGCTATCAACTGATTATGTTTAGAGCTCTCTTGTGAAGTAGGAAAATATCCTAATTTTAAAGAAATATATGTTTTAATTTTATAAGTTTCACAAGTCTATCAAGTTCTCACTTCAGTACTAAATTCTTCAAACAACCTTTCTGACAAAAAAAACCAACAAAAATACAAAAAACTTCTCTGCTATATGAAATATTGAAACATTGTTTTAAATGAGGGTAAAGTCAGCTGTAAAATTGTGTATATTTTGCACAAAATTATCAATGACTTAAATAAAGGAGATACATCTGCACATCTGCAGCACAGAGCTTTTGGGACTCAAACCTGCGCACCCTGTGAAGGTGAAGACAAAGACATTTTAACTTTAAAGTACATTACCTTCAGAAGTACTGCTGCAAAGTATTATGGATGGCTGCATCCTTTCCCTCTTCTGTGCAGTCCAGCTCAGATTTGGGCTGCTACATGACTGATGTCTAGTTTTGATACCCAGGGCAGGGAGCAGTACATCATTTGTATGAGCTCTGAGGGCTGGCAAAATCCCCACTTGCAGTGATTGGAGGGCACTCAAAGGAATCTTGTCCTATCCAACTTACTGGGATGTAGAACAGCAACACTTTTCACAGCCTCTCTTGCTAAGGTGATAGAAAAGGAAAGCTAAATCACAGCTAATCAAGTATGTTCCAATAAGAAATAGTAATAAACTTTGCCATATATCTCACCTTTCCAGGAAAGAATAGAAGTGGCAGAACTTTGCATACACTCTTGATTAATAGAGGTGACCTGCACCCAGCTTTACTTTAAAGTAAGTCAAAGGGGACAAAAGAGCCCAAGAAGTTCCTCACAAAAATAATCATTTACTGAAGATGAAAAGTTAAGTCATCAAGAGATGCCTCAATATTTGCTGCCAAGAAAGATTTTTCTGAGCTTTACACATTTACATGGAGATGATGACACTGTAAGCTCATTTTATAGTAAATTTGTTGTAAGGCGTGATTAATCTAACATGGTTTAGGCATTTATTTTAAGATAGACAAATCGTGTCTTAGACACAAGTTATTCTCCTGACCTGATGTTCAGTGTCAGCAAGGGGAGCTGAGGGTGACTGTATTGGACATCTGTGCATCTAGCCAGAAGAATCCCATCTTGGCTTGCTGCTGGAGTCAACATATAAATATAAAGTATATTGAGGAGGTGTTCGTCCTTTTTTTGCTGCACATGAGCTCACTGCCTATGGCCACACACTCCACACTAAAAGTGAAAGCCAAGAACAGCCTTGAACATGAAATCACTTTTGGGTGGCGCATGGCATTTTCTAATTTTCACAGTTGAAATCCTTTAGAGTTTGTCTTTCAACCACTATGGACAGGTATGATAGTTTCCCTGGTCCCCTCCTCCACTCCCAGTATATTCAGGGAAAACAAATAACGATTCCAGAGGGACAAGAACACTTCCAAATGTTCCCTTCTCAGATGACAGACTGCTATCTCAATCCCTGCCATTAGCTCTTTTTACCATTTTTTATTAGAAAGACACTGAGATACCTTGCCTTTGTAAATATTGCATGAAGTTTTTTTTTTTGTTTTTTTGTTTGTTTTTTTTTAATTAGTGTGTTTTGCCGCTGGTTTTTGTGCATCACATAGAGGCATAAATGATCTATCTTTGTGTGTGTATCCAGACCCGTAACGGACTGCTTTCCATGTTGCATTATTGAAAATTTTGTCAGATATAGTTTCTACAACAGGATTTTCTTGTTTAATTTCAAGAACATATTACACATACTCTATTCACAATTAACCTTTTGGAAGTTCTGCTTAGATGGATATAGTTAAAGGCTCTTTGGTGACTTTGGCTGGTTATTGCTTTGTATATGCTTAATTTGAAAATGTTACTGAAATATCCTACTGCTTTGTCTGTAGTACCTGCAGGTTTATTTAACTTCAGGCTAAGTCTTCTAGATTTATGTCTTAGAATTCCATTTCTTCCCCTTAAAAAATACATACATATGAATATATTCGTGTTTATCACCAAATATATATTTTAATATATTTTTATGTATTTCACACGGAAGGTGTCATGCTGCCAGAGGTTCATAGTCATTCTAGGTTGAGGCCTTCCTAATTTGCTATTTACTCTGCCTTCATGTTGATACAGAGCGTACAATGTGTTTCTCTCCAACAAATTTCTATACTGTACATTTTCTAATAATTCAAAAATTTGTCATGGCATGGCGGTCTTCAAGATGCATTCATTTTACTTTCTTGAAATTGATTTTGATTTGATTCTCTCTGCAAAGTGATCATATCACCACTGATGCCATGTAGCACCTCTGCTGAGTACAGGATAAGAAAACAGATTTCTCTGTGTTCTGGCCTTTTCTGAAATACGTGAAACTCACTGGTCATGAACCTTCCTGCTGATGCTATGGTATACGTTATCTTTCAAGGAAAACTGTGCCACAAGATAATGACATTTGCTAATGACACACTGTAAAACTTACCCAGTTAGATGTCTGGCTTTACTAATACACTGTCAATAGACTATCATGGTTTTGTTGTCCTTTACTTTTTCTTTTATTTTCATTTTATACTGGTCTCCTGAGCGCCAAAAGGCATTTAGTGCTCCTTGTGCTCTGTACCACATGAGACGAAATAGTGCAAATAGATGGACAATATAAAAGCTGTGTAAGCTATTTTAGAAGATCTTTGTCAGATCTGAAGACAGTTTGTCTCTGCCCTGAACATGTGTTAGATGTCTGTGCCTCTTGTTTTAAACAAAACAGGCAGGTCACAGAAAGCATTTACCTCTTCAGTGTAAGACCTGTTGCAGTCATCCAGCATTTCTTGTTGCTCCAGAAAGGTTTTTGCTCAACTTCCCAAGTGTCTCCTGCAGAAATACTTCAAGTTCTCCCAAACTCCATCCCAATGCCTTAACCTGGCCAAAGCTAGTTGTCTCCTCTGCTGAGGCACATTATGGCTAATGTGGAGGAAAAGCCTTTCTACCACTATTCCCAATATCAAATACCAAATACAGCAGAGAGGAGGATTGTCCCTGACATTGCCTTCTCTTTTAATCAAGTCCCTAACTTATTTTCCTCATAGCTTTGTAAATAAGTCCTAAAACAGAAAATTTGTTTTAAAATTCTACAAATATACAAATATATTTTATTTAAATCCCTTACTGTGTCTTCCTTAAGGGTTTAGTTACAGTGTCTCTTTCATGTACATCGTAGGTAGCTTACTTGTACTCGTTACGATTTATATTTCAATAGAAACTATCTCAGTTCAGATCCTTTTAAACCTGAACCTCCTCCAGTCCTGCACTAACACTTTAAAAATAATAAGTTCAGGTCTATGCAAATGACTTCTGTTCTTAGCCCAGCCAACACTGAGAAAGAGTAAAGTGCTCAACAGCAACAGTTTCAGCCCTAAGCCATCTGCAGGCTTATTTTTAGGATTTGAAATTTTAAACTGAGTACTTTGCTAATCAAAAAAACCCCCTTGAACGCTCTTCAATATTACCAGGTCTTGCACTTTTACCATAAAAATAGAAGCATTGCAGCGAAGTCAAAATTTTGTGTTGACTTCCACAGGGTATAGCACTTGATTTGTAGTGTTGACATTTTTCTACAGCCCCAGACTTTGGCAGTATGAAACTGTAAATGAAACTCAGCTTTTATTTTTTAATGTCAGTTTTTACAGACACAATTCTTGCAATGAAATCCAAATGCACAAAATAAATAAAAACAAAAAAACAAACAAGGCAACAAACAACCATCTCAAGACCAAAAAAACCACCAACCCACTCCTCAAACAAAAATCAGAAGGCATTTTGAGGGGATTAAAGTTGCGTTAAATTTCATCAGACCCATTTTTGGAAGCCTCGCAGAAAACACAGGAACACTTTTAGTTTTCAAATCTGTATTTTGAAATATGTTTTTAATCTTACATTCTATTTTATTCTTATTCTTATTTTGAAGTAGACATTTCATTTTATTGATGTGCTTAAGGTATTTACTATATCTCCCTAGCCTTTTCTTTTCTAAGCAATTTTGATTTTTATTGCCTTCTCACTTTTTTATTGATTTCCCTGTTCCTCTTTTCATAATTTTTTTTCAGTTTATGGTTGATTCTTTGTTCACATGACACTGGTTTATACAGTAAAAAAGATGAGAGGTGATAACAGGGCTTTTCAGTGGTCACCTCATCTAAGCTCGTTTGCTATCTGCACGAATAGATCACTAGCAACATATTGACTGAAGTGCTTAAGCTTCAGGAGTTTTATCTTGCACCACTGACGTTAATGGAAGTTTGCAACTGACACAGTAGATGGTGAATGAGAGTTTGGATTGCTATTGTATTGTACCAGTCTAAACCAGGCTTCAATCACTTTTCTGTTTCTTATAGTCATAATCTGCTTGATTGTTTTTCTGTAATGATTTCAATATATTTTTTACACCTTCATCACAGAATTAAAGTTTTTGTGCAATATTTTTTTTTCTAAAAAAGGCAAGAACCCAGGTCACAATAATCTGCATTCATCTATTTTTGGAATTTCCACAAATAATTGTCAGTACACCGTATTTGTTTTTTTACTCCATTTTGTACATTTTGAAATACCTATATTAGAATTCCTGTGGGCACCTGCTTGATATGCATGTTCAGTGTGAGCAGCTGTGTATATACCCCCGAGAATACGATCTGAGATAAGCTTTCAAGTACTTGATCATGCTTTGACTTCTACTTCTTATATCCCTACCTAACCGAAATGTCTGTTTCCTAAAAGCCTGCCAGTCACTTTAAATAACATTACAGAAAAACAAACATCACTGGAGTACCTGAAGAAATTTGGAATGTTCATATTATACTCAAGAAATTCAACAAGCAGACACTATATGCCTAGAAGTCTTAATATATCTAGATAATCTATGTCCTTGAGCTACTCTAGCATTTCAAGGGCCAAATTAAAAAAGAAAAGAAAAGTGAGAAAGAACTGAAATTTGTCTGCTTCAGTCCTTGTACCTTTCTTCACTACAAAATACTAGCATCTAAATAATCTCTTAATGGGATTTATTTACAAAAACTCCATTGACCACTTGTGTAATTATTTTTTATTCTCCTTTTGCCTTTATTATTTATTTTAACTTCTTTTGCCTTTTATCAGTGTTTTAGTCCTTCAGCAAGTGCGATGTTTTATAGCTCATCTTTTTTGCTGCCTCAATTTCTTGATCATTTTTGTGATGAATCATAGTTTTGTTGTAAAATATATTTGTCTCATAAGCACGTACTCAATTTTTTTCAATCAGGGTATGCAGAAGTCATTTTCTTTGGAATGCACAGCTCTGAGAGAGGAGAAAATAAGGACTTTAAAAATTGATGTGTCCTAATATAGGGGTATAGCACTAATTTTACCTTCTAGATTAAAAAACATGTTTCCAAAAATGTTTAAATATACAAATGAAGACATGTAAATAAACTTTATAAATTATCTTGGCATACGCTAAGAGGAAGCAAATAGAGTCAAGTACCCCATAACACAGACGCACCAAATCCTTTGTTCTGGGAGTTTGCTGAAGTCTGAGAGCTGGGCTTGCCCTGTTGCAAGGTCTTTGGACAGGAAAGCCTATGAGTTTCTGTGATCCAGGTATTACTTTTTCTGCTGGAGTTCTTCTATCTTCCAAGAGCAAAGTCAACAGATGTGATTACAGATGGGACCTTTTTGTCAGAAGTGGGACTCTAAACCACATAAATCTAGGACCAATCACCTATGCAAGAGCAGGCTGGAATAGTTCTTGGTTGTTTTGGAGTTTCTTCTTGCAAATGCTGCAGAAAAATACAGCAATGGAATGTATTTTCTATTGACCTGGAGGTAGGTGGTTTACAATGGTGAGAGCACATACATTTAATGACATGGGAATCTTGCTATGAAGCCTGTAATGTGCCTCTGAAATAAGTACAGCAATGTTTTAGAAGCTTCTGAAGGAGATTATAAAGGGCAATAAACAAAGGGACATTCTTTTACAGGGTTATTCACTATTCATAGAGAGAATTCTTCTTTACCAGTTGGTAGCTCAACCTCGCTGTAAGGCACAAAGAAGAGGTGAAGGAGCCCTGAAAATGACATATGTTGTATTTTTTTACTGCTGTCATTATTTTCTAAGATCCTGACAGCAAGTCTGTTTTCCAAAATTAAACACAACCAGATGCAAATTAGCTTAACAATCCTGTCCAGTTGACTTGAAGGTACCAGGCTTATTTGTGCAGAACACTGAGAAAGAAATGTTTTAATGGCTCTGAACAATCAAAAGGTTATTTAATAAATATTTTATGTCTGTTTAAATTCAAGAGTATAAAAATAGTTTTGCAAGATAAATGTGAGTTTAAGCACCTGCTTTAATATAATTTTTAAATGGGATACTCTTTCAAATGGAGGTTTAGAACTCTGATTCTGATCCACTTGCTTCAATGGTATTATTCATAAATTCGAAGAAGAATCAACATGATATAGAACAGGAAACTAACATGAATAAAAAGGTGACAATAAGGAAAAAATGTTTGAAAGGTTTAGAATATCACGAAAGTCCTTTTGCTGAAGCCCTTACATTTGAGCATCTCCTCATGAGTTTATTCTTCCATTCACTCCTATATTTTCTTGCCATCATACCCATTTTCAACTTAGGACATACATACTACCACAAGACAAGCAAAGACAAATCAAAATATATATATGAGTGAACTGAAACTAATAATGTTACTTCAATATATCTTCATTCTCACGAACAAAGAGAGATTGTCTTGCAGTAACCATCAAAGTTAATATTTTTAGGGGCTTTGGTATATCAATAATTAATTATTTTTTTACTACCATTTGGTTTTATTAGTTTATTTTATTATTACTTTTATTAGACATGTGCAAGGATACAGACCCCTTCTGCTTTGGGACTTGTATTCAATATAAGGGAAGAGGTCAAGACATCATGAAAAAAATGTGCTGATCTGGATGACTCTTGCAGCTGGTCATATCTTTTATGAAAAAGCACAGGAGAGATTTCTATATTTAGAGGCTCAGAATAACTTTTTCTTTTTCCTGTCCTTCAGCAATTTGCTTTTCTAAGGCCTCTATCTTTCCTTTAATTGAAAACAGCAGACTCCACTCTAGTTGTCACATACTGACCTAAAATACGACATTTTTGTCTGTTTTTATTTGATTAATGAATCATGCAGCTCACCTGATTGTGATTTTACCTTGCATTCATACTTTTTTTTACTGAATACACTCAATGAACAAGTTCCAGTTCATCACCTATTGAGAGCTCAGATAACAATTGTTGTGGATTGGAAGAATGAGACCAGCACAGGCTCCAGGAGCTGGTTGTGGATATCTGTTAACATTTGCAATTGTATTTATGGCTGTCTATTTTTCCTGTTATAATAGTGAACTGTTGTTGGATCTCTCATTCATTAAATCACTCTCTGCCTAACATTTTTTGTTGGTTGTCTACCAAATTACAGTATTGGGGGAACTCAGCCTTGAACAGAAAGACATGGTTAGTTTTAAACTGAAAAAAAGAAGATTAAATGTAATCACAAAGCTTCTCCATTACTGTCAGAAAGTTTAAATGCTGGATGTGTTATGAGTATTGTTAATTGTTTCTCCTGATATTTTTTTGGTATGTTTTCCCTATTTGCTGCAGTTAGTTTGAAACATCTCAGCCCATTTTTTTTCTTCTGGAAGAAATCTGAACAGAGAACTTATGCTTGTTCTCTGTTCTCATTGTTCCACTACTGCTTCATTCCCATGCACATTATTTGATTTTTTTTTTAATCCCTATTATATCATTACTAGAGGAAAATAACTGGAGGATATGTTCTCCTTTTAATTTTCCTTTGCCATGTAATAAGAGGGTGGTTAGAGACTGGGCAAGGAAGAACAAAGAAGATATTGTAACAGCAGGAAAATCTTACGCAGATTCCTAAATGAACAGAGAGAATCAGGCCAAGACTTTGCTAACATTTTCCATCACTTTTTATTGACCTCAGCTTTGAATCAGAAAACACCACCTGGATACACTGTCTGCAGCATATCCCAAAATAAACATTGCCAGTTACCACACACTCAAGGGATTCCCTTACCTTTGAAAGAGGAAACAAAAGCAATAGCAAGTGCAGAAGAATTTATGTGGTGCTGTAAATCTTCCATTCCCAAAGTCTGGAATCCTCACTACGACATTACAGCCACGGTTACTGATTATCCAGTGTTTTGTAGCTAGGGCAATTGTCAGCCTCCAGCCAGAGTTGCATTAATTTTGTCTGATTCTTATTTACTTTGACATTTTCTAGCCAATTAAATATAGTCATTATGGACTAGATGCTGTCTTGTAGCCAAAGTCTACAGCAGGCGGAAGTAGATGTCTACACACCTCCCAAAAAAGAAGGGAATTTCTTTAGGAGTTCACTAATGTAACACTAAAATTCAATGTGAGATGGTTCCTAGTCAATGATTCTCTTACAGGACTTGGGCAAGAGAGATGGAACTGAGGGGGCATTCAGAGGCCTATATCCAGAAGATGCAGTCAAATAAAGGTCAAACCATTCCTAAATGGAGCAGCAAGCAGATACGGAGGTAAAAATGCCTGTAAATAAATAAAATTCTGCTTTGTGCTTGGCCTGATCATCTGGATTTCCTCCTTGATTCTTATTTTATGGGATCTTAAATAAAGTCTTAGAGAAGTCTACGTGATTAGAAATACTCCAAATGTACTTAACTGCATGATTCTGCCAACCTTTTGTATAACAGCCCTCTGATTAGGGAGCTCAAGTTAGCAAAGAATTGGAAATATGAGTCAAATGGGAAACCTGAGCTTTTCTCCTAGATTATGCAGGAAGGAAATTGCATCTTCTCTTCTGAGGGAGACAGTATAAAATATGGTTCAAGATAGCCTTCTCTCAGTTTTTCAGGCTATGTAGTTTTCATAGCAAAGTCAAGAATAAAAAGATACCAGTATTTTATAAACTTTCAGCACAAGATATACCTTGAATTCAGGAGTAGTTCCTGGTGTTGATCAGACACAGCCTAGGGACCAAAAGTCTCATCAAATCAAAACAGAGATTCAGTCCAGAAGATCTTGATAAACCTTGGAACCAGGCCAATAGAAACTGCAGGAGGTTCAAAAATAAAAGTGCAAAGTTCTGCACTTAAGAAAGAGTAATCCCATGGAATAGTAAATGCTAGGAAGAGATTCTGGGAAGAGATGCTGGGAAGAAACAGACTAAGGAACAACCTTGTGGAAAAGGATCTACATTATCGTCTTTGTGGAGAAGAATCTCCTTACCTGTCTCATCTACTTGCTTTACATTAAAAAAACGTTGCTTTAACTTCTCATCCAGACTGGGCAAGACTCAGTAGAGTGTCCTCATCCTGTTGCCTGTATTTTAATGCTTTGTTCTTCATAGGCATCTCTTTATACTTGTTTAAGTATCTCTTGCCACTAAGTGGAATACCTGCAGTAGAAGTCAGCAAGAAAAATTGCTCCCAAAACCAAGTCTCATCGTCTGGGTCTTGGAATCTTCTACTAAGAACTTTTGGGATAGAGATTTACATGTCTAAGTGCGCAAAGAAAATGCATATACTCAGTACACTTATGCATCTGCAGGTGAATGTCTCTTGGTTTCTCCCACGGGGTATATTTCATTTTGCATGAGATAAATTTTATTCAGAGAGCAAGAATGACCCTCTCAGCCTAATGATTTCCATTTGTGTTATGAAAAGTTGTGGTTCTTCTTCCTGCTCTCAAAAATCATTCCAGGAAAAAGTGAACATCTTTAGAAGGAGAGCCTGAGAGCACACCTACTTAAAAATATGCTAAGACAGAGCAAAGACACAGTTCTGAGAGACAGGGAAGATATAAAATCCATCAGCCAGAAAAGACACTGAATCTTTGCTCTCCTTTACCTTAATTTATTCTTTCCATTCTGGACTGCTGCATCGGAGAATGACACCACTCACTGTTTCTGGCCCATCTGCAAATGTAACCTAAACGTGCAGAAACTTTTTCTGAAATTCAAAAGTGTAGTTGACATTTTTTCAGTCAACTATAGCTGCATTTCACTAACAAATGTCACAGCATGCTGCTTGAACAGCCTTGTTTCATGAGAGAAACAAGCAGAGCCATCACGCTCAACAACCTCAGGAACAGGGATGCAAAAGGAAAGCAATTTCTGTGTCTCTCCATGAAACCACATGATAAAAACTGCCAATCTCATTCAACACACAACTTATACATGTGCCAACACTCAGATTGATGAGGAACAGTATTTAGCAGTCCAGTTAATATCCTAAACTGGCAGAGAAGGGGTTAAAAGGGCTCCAGTACAAGTATTTCTCCTTCACTCATACTGGTGATATCTGGATCAGAGATGACATCTTGAGAAACACCAGTGGCTTCTTCTGTTATTTCTCTCTATGTTCATCTTTAGAGTATGGACATTATTTTCACCTCAGAGAGTATCAGTCATTACAGTCTCACAGTACATTAATCTGAATATTTCTAGAGAAGAAAAACATACTTCCGTTATAATGCTTGATCAATATCGCCAGGGATTTCGAAGTAGTACTTTACCAAAACACACACATTTTTATTCTCTTAGTAATGCACAGAACAAAGGCTACAATCTTTTTTTTTCTTTTTCTTCTTTTTCTTTTTCTTCTTTTTCTTTTTTCTTTTTCTTTTTCTTTTTCTTTTTCTTTTTCTTTTTCTTTTTCTTTTTCTTTTTCTTTTTTCTTTTTCTTTTTCTTCCTTATCTTCTTTTTCTACTTTTTCTCTGCTGGATGTTGCCAGCAATATATTACACTGACTTTGAAGAAATCTGTAATAGTAAATATTATGGTTTCTTCTAATATTTCACCTATGAATATAAACTGCATAAAATGGAGTTCACATAAAAGATACCAGGGTCAAAGACCATTGGAGTAGGCATTGTAGATCCATTACAATACAGTACCCATAGGCAGTGATTATTTATTGGAATATGTTATGAGTCATGGCAATTCATAACACTACGGTCGCTGGAAAATTCCATTTTCCACTCTGAGCCAACATTAGGCTTACAGTACATACATTTTGATTAACTGAGACACAAATGCATCCCAGCAGTGACAGGAGAGTTGTTTCCTTTCTTTTCTAAAATTGAGAGATACTCATTGTTTCCAGGAAAATAAATAAGGTCATGTGGAATGAAGCATTTACAATTCTTGTCAGGACACTTAAAATGAATAAGACTGCACATGGAAGCTTGTTTGACTGTCTATTTAGTTTCATTTTAAAGATTTCAGCCTTATCATTCATGATTTATGCACAACATGTACTGCCACTTGCTGGTCTGTTCTATAAATACCTTCATAATTTGAATTAAGATAATCTGTTATCTGTGCTTGGTAGATGTATTACAGTTTTGTACTCACTAAAAGTTGCACCAAACCATAAAGTCTTTTTGCATTTTAGATTTAGCTAAAAATATTCACACATTAAAATAGCAATCATCATTAAAATTAGTTCCCTGATTTCACTGATTAATTTTAAAGCAACAAACGAGGTTTCTGAAAATTTACAATTAAACGTATTTTTAGATAAAACTTGACCATTTTTAAGAGTCTAGAGAAGCAATTACCTGGCATAAAATCTGCAGGACACAGTTAGAGGGAAGAGGAAGTAATTTGAAATAAATACATATATTAATATAGACATGTCATAAGAATATTGCCAGAGGCAACAGAGCTGTGTTGCTAAAAAAGTTTTAAATGAGTATATTTAAGACCTTTCCACTTCTCTCCAGACAAATGTGAATCCTCCTCTAAAGGGGGCAGGTTGTTTCTTTGTGAATATATAGTTTCTGGTTAAACAAGTTTAAAACTTCTCATCTTCTATCACCTCAGTCGTTTCACTAAGACAAATGTGAGTAGCTGGCTTAGGAGATGCAAGGTAAGGGTTTATAATTACATTACAGTAAATGTGCATTTTCAGTCACATGAGGAGTTTGAATCTTATGTCCACTTTTGGCTGTTGCTAAAGGGAGGGAATAACCTGTTCTCCATATCTGTGAGAGAGAGAGAGAATAAAAAGTGGTGGAGCCAAGGTGCAGTAAGAACTATAGCTTATGTCTACTAGGAAATGTTAAATCACTGGCACAGACTGCTCAGAAAATTTGTGGAAATGCCATCACTGCAGATCTTTAAGATAAACTAGACAGTAAAAGGTCATTGCTTGGTGTCTTTATTCAGTCATTCTAAGTATCACATAAATGTTCTGAAAAGTATTTAAGAGCTATATAATTTTTTTTTACATAAAACCATAAAAAAAAATTGTATGTTTCTTCAACATCCATCTTCATTTACAATCAGAAAATGTCGAGATTTGAGTCTTTATTATTTTTCATTTTCCTATTTTCTTTCATTTGACTATCTGAGTCTTAGTGGAGGGCTTGGATACTTTTCTTTTTTCTTTTTTTCGTGGGCCATTTCTCATGTGCTGGGGTCCGTCAGTTGGTAGCTACTGGACTAGAAAACCTCTTGAATCTCTGTCATCTTCTTTGCCACAAACAGCTTCTGAAAGATGGTCTTTCTGTTTAAAATTTAAATTATGCTTAAGAGTCAACTGAGTAATACAAATTCTAATTTTAACTCTGAAAACAAGCCAAAATCTGTAACAGCCAAGTACTGTCATAGTTTAGGAAATATTAATGTGGGTACAACCTTAAACTTTGACATATTCTAAAACATTTTTAACAGTAGGATGACACTCAAAGAAAGATGCAATGGCATATATTTTCAAATTAAGGACTACCATTACCCTTTGATTACGGGGGCAAGGGGAAGCCCCGCATAGGCCAATAGATTTTTTTTTTTAATAGGAAAGGACAAAATGTCTCTTTAAGTGGAAATGAAGCCCATTTCCTTCTCTTAAATAACCAATGTGCCAGACAAGATTTAATCTCTTTATCACCTCTTAAAATTCTTTTATGACTTTATTGCCCATGAACATTGAACATCTTACAGTAAACCCAGATTTCAAGCAGCAGAACAAATAAAAAGCAAGCTGCAAGCTCCACTAGAAGCGTAATGGGGCCCATGAACGAGTATTTGTTGTCAAGTTTGTGAGTCAAGGAATTAAATATTGTTCAGCTGACAGTACCTGCAGATGCAGTCATAAAATATTGGTGATGGACTTAAATTGCAAATAGTAGCAGTCTACAGGCTGTCACAGGTGACCACTGGACAGTAACCACTCTTGAAATGCCATCCTTGAGCCTTTTAAATAAAAGGCGGTGGTAGATTTTTTAAAGGGTGTGGGAAAGGGAAGGACAAACTTGTAACAGGCTGTTTTGATGTGTCAGGGCAAGACAGAAATAATTAACTGGGACCTACCTGTCTCTGCTGTACAAGGAGTGCATTGTGGAGAGCTCACAGCTCTCTCTTTGTCCTTCCAAGCACTGCAGGGATAAACAGGACTGACTTAAGCTCTAAGAAACAGCTCCAAAGCCTCCTGAAGCCAAGAGACTCATGATCAGCTCCTTGATTTGGCTCAGATTCCCTGCATGCGTTGTACTCACTCATAAAAAAGCCTGTCCTGAACGTTCAGAATAAGCAAAACACTGGGACCTGGTTGCTACCTGCCTCAGCTCCCTCTGCGCACTGTATAACGAAGTTTGGCTTCCTTTTTTGTTCCATATCTTGTAACAAGGACTGGCATACGATAAACATATAAGAGTTTCTGGCTTCATTCCCTCACTCTCCAGCATACAAATCAGATTCTGTTCCTTCCTCTCTCTGTTGTTCCCCTACAACATTCCCCTGATCCCCATCCTCGTATTTAGCAGATAAAGGAGATCAATACATCTGAAACATTATTCTGCTCATCAGTCATGAGGATGGAAGGGCCTCATGGGCTGTATTGCTGCTTCAGTTTATGCAAAAGACAACAAAGTCCCCAGTCCCTCTGTAAGAGAAAGAGCTCTGTTTTGCTCACAGCCAAAGGCAGCATTACTCTCTTCTGTATGACCATGCAGGATGAGGGCTTATGATTAATACAGTTTAAGCAGACTGTGAATTGATATATCAATACAAAAATTATCCAGTGAAGACTCATTCCTGACTGGGAATGGTTAGTACATTCTCCTAACCATTTGAATAAGAGAAAAGTCTGCATCCATTCCATCAGACTTCAGCCATGAGAAAACAACGTTACTGGTCTGAGCAACCGCCTGTGTTCTCATTGCTGCTGAAGGGAAAGGAATATGTTATATAATACCCATTTTGGTAGTAGATGCATCACTTTCTGGAGATGTCAGCTTCTCTCCAAAGACAATACGGGCTCCTGGAAGACAAGGCTGGAACAGGGCCCGTCCTTTTAGACGGTGCAAGTTAAGTCAAATGAATTCTGCCAACAGGCTGCTGCTGCTATAAATCACAGCATGCTTGTGCCCAGTCCCACACCAACACAGCTCTCTCAAAGCAGCTGTAAGAAGTGACAGCTGCCTGGCAAGATACTAGACGTGAGCAGATAAGAAGTGAGATGGAGTGATTTTGGACTTGGAAGAAAAAAGAGGAAAATATGAATCATCCATTTTATACAGTATATTATACCGTTTATGGTTCAAAGCAACATTTGTGTGACATCCCCCCACAGAGGGTAAATTTCAAATAAGTAAATTTAAAATCTCTCAAGAGGCTTTGCAGCCATATCACAAAAGTGTTCTAGTATTCATCTGAAATGCTATACTGCCTCTCTATTTGACTTCTTAAAAATTCAAGTAAAGCAGAAACCAGTAAATAAACAGAAATTTTCTTGTGAGATTTCGGTTGTTTCTCAGCATCAAAAATAAGGAGAACTTGTTATTTCAGTAAGATTTTATGGATATCTGCTTTAAATCCTGGGGAAAAAAAGACATAGAGGAAGAATGGGAGGTGAGGGGAAGAAGCTTCTGAACTGATTAGGGATGTAGATTTAGATGGAATATTTCTGGATTTATGACAGTTTTTATGTGTGCTTTTTATGGTTTTGTTCACCATTCATAATTCCCATTTTATAAGCATAAATCTTCTAAAATATCTCAGAAATAAATGGATATGTTACCCATTTCTACGTATCATGAGTGACCATTATTATGTATCTGCTTCATAAGGAAAGTTTGGCAGTACAATCCTTTTAAAACAAAGGGACAGCAGATCAGATTCAGGGAAATGCTCAAATGCCAATAATGGCTAAAAGCAGAATTATTGGCAGTGAAAAAGAACTAATGAAGGGGTTTGTGATTGAGATGTAAATAACCTTTTTGTTCTCTCTTGCTTTCTGTTGCTCAGTATTTTGTGAACAGAATTAACTAGGAATATTTGAAAATCCTGGGAGAGAGGCTGTTTATTGATCATGGTTAGTTCTTCCTGCCATGCTTGCCGTGCTCTGAAATTCACGCTTCAATTTGCATGAACAGAGATGATTGGCCTGTGTAATGATTAATTGAGTATTATTATTAATTTGGAAAACATTTAATTAAACTTTAAAGGAATTAGTAATAGGATATTGATGGCAATGGGTATATTAAATATTTTCAATACGTACTGATTAAGTCCAACAAAAATTGCACTTGTAAGGAGATAGAGATAAAACTAAATAGGAAACTGTCAACAACAGCTGGTCAAGTCCGTGTTACTGTTTCACATGTACCTCGAGATCACATTAACACGTTTAAGTTACATGAACTCTTTATATTATATTTTGTAGCACGTCAGAACATTTTTTTGTTGTTGTATTTAAAATAGTGTGGTTGTAGGAATTGATTCCTCTCCAGCCTAGATTCACAGAATCCTAGGAAGATATTTCTCCCCTTTTCTCTTTTTATTATACACAAAAGGAGGAATCTTGGTTCAGAAAGATTTTCTTTTAGGGACCAGGAAGATGACAGTCCAACTGGTGGACATCCTGTTCCTCAAAAGCTGTGTCTGCATCAATTTCACACACACTGCAGAAAAGGGAAAGGTGAGAGACCTCTTCAAATCTGGCAATGTAACAAAGCTTCTGGGATGTCAACCTAAAGTGCTGGCAACACACAGATTATCAAACTAATTTTGAGTTCTAGGAGAACTTCCAGACTGACAGATGTAACCTTAGCTAGAAAATCAGACACTGTGGTGAGTAAACTAAAAATACAGAATAACTTGAAACATGATCTTGTCTTTTGGAAACTATGTGAATTGTCAGAATTTATTTTAATTTCTCTCTAGCATGAGGAAAACACTAAAAAAATGGACCAAACAGAGAAAATTGTGAAATTAAAACTTAGGTTCTCCCTGAATTTCAGTATGATTTTGGACCTGCTTTGCAGGAAGTAAAATGCAAGTATTTCAGCAGATTAGAAACATCATTTCAGGTCCAGAATAAAAACCAAAACCAACCAAACAACAACAAATCCTTACATATATTTCTGTAAAAAGGTATATTGAGCGAAGTGTCATCCTGGGAGTTTTTTGGTTGGTTTTTTTGGGTTTTTTTTGGTGTGGGTTTTTTTTTGTGTGTGTGTATGTGTGGTTTTGTTGTTGTGTTTGTTGTTTGTTGGTTTGGTTTGGTTTGGTTTTTTTTGCTTGGATTTTTTATGTGCATGCAATTGCCATTTTTTAGTAGTCAAGAAGGGAGAGTTCCTAAACAATAGTGATTTACTGTCATTATTATATGGGTTTTTCTTGACAACTGGCACTAAAAAAAGGAACCTTGAAGTCAGCAAAGAAAGATATTGCTCCAGAATATGTGAAATTGGAGAAATAACCTATTGTGCTAATTTCCCTTCCTTTTTGAGTCAAATATCCAGAATGTCCTCTCCTCTGCTGGATATTTTTCTACAAATTTCTCCCAGGCAAGCTAAAAGTAGTTTTATCCATCTATCCACTATTAGCAAAATATAAGAATAGTCAATGAAATAAAAATGTAACACAGCCACAAATAACATTGTATAGAGAACTACATAAAAATTAGATAAAATATTAAATAACTTTTTACCAGTGTCATATGCATTTCAATGGTGTAAACCATTAACTTTTATTCCCATCTCCATTCCTTAGAAGATGGTTAACATTTTTCACCCCTTTCCAACAGAAATGAACTAAAAACCATACCTATTCCTGAAAGCACTTACCTATCTGCTTGACTTTAAGCTATGGTTCAGCACATTAGGGTATTCAAAGGGGCAGAATGGTACTTAGGGTGATTTTCTGAAACATAAGAGTACCCGTCTCTCAGGAAGATATTAATGAGCATCAGTTTCAAATTTTAGCTGTGTAAATATATCAGAAGATCCTCTGCATTGTGTAAAATACTTTGATGCTCTCATGTATTTTCAGATTCACACTTCTGTGAGCAGTCAGCTGTATCAGGATCTGTGTCTCTGATTGCAAAGTCTAGGTGAGACCGATAACTCCGAGGCATGTGAATAACCCAGACTCACATGAGCAATTCTGTTGAAAGCAACAAAAATGAAACAAATGCCCCAAGGCAAAAACCCAAGAATAAAGTCCTCCTGCCGTCAGAAGCGTTCTGGGAAAGCATATTCTCTTATCAATGTCTTTATAGCACTAAAATTTGTCTATCAGTTTAAAATAAATTTTACTTCTGTTTTGCTATAACCCCTTAGTAAATGACTGCCCAAAGCACTTGTGCATGACCAATACCTGAATTTCTTTAAAAAAATTGCTTTTTAAGCAGCATTTTTTAGCTCTGAACATGAAACCATTTCCTCTCTTTTCTCCATTAACTTAAAACACATCTTTATCACAAACTTTTTTCTGCTAAAAAGGAATAAGTGCTTCATTTCAGTCTGCTCTTATCCTTGAAGTCTGGTGGCAGCAGCACTGCTCTTAGTGCCAGTGGACTTTCATAAAATTAGGAGCTGGTAATCCTTCTTATGCTCTGTTATTTACATGTGCCAAGTGCTGCACTCTGGAGCACACCAGGCTTCCATTGCAGCAAAAATCTCTCATAAAATATTCCATCAGTTTTATTTTCTGAGAAAGATATTCAACTGGTTCCATTGATTAAAAAGTTTGTAGAGGCCAGATTATATAAAAAGCACATGCTGAATAGACATCATGCAGAAAAAAATGTTTTCTTGAGAACAATATACATTAAAAAAACCCCAAACAAAACCAGGCAGTGAGAAAAAATGTTTAAATAAGGTCATATTACTAAGTAGTGAACAGATTTGTTGTTTTATCTTTTGGAGTTCAGAAATCAGCTTCCGCTCTGTCCATTATTTCTCTTAACAATTTTCTCTCTCCGTGAAGTTTTTCAAAAAGAGAGCTGTCTGTAATTGATCAGTCTTCTTAACAGCAATATGAAACGCTTGCAGAACTCTTTTATTTCAGGGGTATTAGTGTAGTATGGAGTGATGCCTAAAGGAAGGCTACCTGGAACAGAGGCTGGGCAGAGTTAAAGAATAAAGCAGATATTTATTGAAAGGCCTTCACAGGACACACCCTGGGAGTACAAAAGTCTGGCCAACACTACACCTAAGATGGACTCCCGAGATGGACCCCAGGTCATGCATTCTCACCCTTTTTATAAGTTTTGGCCCATTTACATATTCGGGCCAACTGTCCAACCACAGCTTTATTCCATGCAGTCCCATACTTTCGGGCTGTCCCCTCTCAATTCGTGGCTGTTTACATTCTTGGGGTCTGAAGCTGCAAATGTCCTTGGTTCTTCGGGCTGAAACGGTGTGTTTTGTCCAGCCAGGCTACAAGAAGAGCTGTTAGCACTATACATGAAGCCCAGAGTCACAGACACACTAACGCAGTACAAAATCTAAGAAATATGAAAGTTAAAACTAAAGGTATCAGGAGGAATCCCTCCTCACAGTCCAGCACACACGTGCTGGCAAACAAAACTTTGCTGTTAGATCAGAAAAGCTGTGCAGGTATCAGATTACCATACGGGGAAAACAAGAAGATGAACTGTTAGCATGGGAGAAATTCTGCTAATGCTCATCTTATTTCTGTGAGCTTACTTGGCAATAGTATAAGCTTATCCAGAAGAACCCCCAGGCAAATCCCTACTTGTGGACAAGTGAGGAATTCCACCAGCTGAACAAACTGTAGGTGAGTGAAGTACAGCCTGTCTGAGGCGTGTGCACATGCGAGCAGCCATGTAACCGAGAAGGGATTTTCTCACCTGATGCCCTTGCTGAATCTCTGCTAAAGTTGCCCCTTTCATTGGATTTGTCATTTATGCTGTCTTGGAAACAGAAAAGAAGCTGTAAAGTGCAACACCAACTTTGTCCTTTGCTGTTGTTTCTGCCTTTACATCCATCTGGTTCTCAGAAACAACCTAATTCTCTCACATTCCTGGAAGTGAACGGATCCATCTGTTTTATAAGAGGGTGAGTCAGCATGAGAGCTCAGTATCTGTATGAAGGACCCTTAGAAACAGATATGAAAAAAACCAGATCATGTTTGCAAATTATATTACGTTTCATTATTATAACAGAGAAAAATGTCTTCATTTCTTTCAAACATTCATCAAATACATTTTTATGCTGATAATTTTGGTTTTATCTCAGCACTTTTGAAATGAATTCTGCCACCACAGGTATCATTTAATGTACACAACATTTTCCTTCAAAACCCACATGGATGTACCTTAGAGATACTGATCTTTACCTTGAATCAGTATAAGCATTTAAAACTTTTCATTGAACCCTGGAAAATATATCTGTTCTTCCTTTGTTTGGGATGTAGTTTGAAGCCATCAGCAAATACCGTTTCTCCTCCATGAGAGAAAAAAGCATCCATGTTAAAATCTGACAGGGAGAGTCATCAAGAAAAGGGACATAACTTTCACCATCACTAAACATCATCAGCTCTAGAGGATCCTATGTCAGCATGACAACAACTTCACTGGATAAAGGCACAGAGAGAGCTTTGGTGGTCTTTTTGGCAGGTGAGTACCATCTGTGATTTTACAGCAGCAGATAACTCAGCTGTATCCACTTTATTTCACAGTGGAGAGAAAATACATTACTCTTGTCCGAGAACAAACGGACCTGAAAAAGGCAATTCTATGTAAACCATGCAGTTGATTATTTTGCATCTTTAGTGTCTGGCTGGATTTCCTTCTTAGCTCTTTATCTATTTATTTCAGCTATTTATGTTCAGCTGAGCACTGTCCAGGTCTGACCAAATAAGTTTATTTTGGCTAGTGAATGCAGAGATAGGTACCAAACCATGAATGTTCTATTAAATGGTATGCCAGCATGACTGGTTCATGTAGGGGTCTCTATGTAAATTTGAGTTTCTAAAGCATGTCCATGACTCTTCCCTCCCACCACACAGTCACTTAGCTGAATTACTCTACTCTAGTTCATCTTTCAAACACTCTTGATAGAAAGCCATTTATGTGTGAGTGGGATATCTCCTAATTGCTCAGTTCCATGCAACTTTCTAAATAGACTTCTACTCATCCCTTTAAGAAACACAGGGCTGAAGTAGAGGGTTACAGGTCTAATCCAATGCAGGGAAATTGCCAGGTTTGTTTAGATCTGTTGTCAAACAATTAGTCTTTAAATAATTTACCTCAAGACAGAAAAAGCCACTTCCAGAAACAGCAATATGTTTCTGGAAGGCGTTTGCTCCCTGCATGATGGCTGCTGCCACTTTCCACTCCTCTCCTCTTGACATGTGCCCCCCCAATACAAGACATTTCTTTGAAGCACTGGATAGAACAGCACAGAGATTGCCAAGAGCAAACAAGGCTGGAACATACTGGTCAAACCAGGAGAAAGCACTAGGAAGCAGAAAAGTGTCTAAATAATTTTTCCTTTTATCCCCATTAGACAGCTGACACTGTTTATATGCTTTAGCCAGATACAGTGAAACTCCTTTGGTTATTTTTATAGCGGGAAATGTCTATTTAGTGCCAATTTAATACCATTTAGGGTGGTATTTAATATTCTACTCAACCTGACGGTGGTATAATGTCATTCCAAAGCAACAGTACTTATTTATAGACTGGACAGATAAGGAGGTAGCAGACCGGTTTCAATAGCTGGGTCTACACATAATCTCTGGGGCAAAAAACTGCCTGTTTATTACCAGGCAATATTTAAACACTCTCTTTCTATTGTATCACATGGAAGGCAAAACTGCAATGTTTACAGAAGAGGATCCAGGAGTCTGGAAGAGAAAAACTGCATAGGAAGAGCTGTACACCAGAGTGTTAAGCTGTGGATGTCAAACTGTGACCACAAGAAACTATTCCTAGAAACAAATTAGCCTTTCTACCTACAAACTTACACAAAATGAATCAGAGCTAAATTTGTTGTACTTTCAAACACTTACTTTTTCAGACACAGCATGTTTCTTTTTCATGTTTTCAAATGCATATCGAGTCCTTTGTATACTGCTGTCATGGTGTGATTTGCTCCAGGTTTGTGCCTCGAGCTGCATCTCTCTGTCCAGGTGTGCATGGCCTCAATACAGATTTCAAAGCTACACTTATTTCTTTTCTTTTCTCTCTCATATATGAATGCCATCACCTTGTAATGCCAAGGTTTAATTTTCACTCATTCAAATAGTTTTCTGTTCATGATTACTTTGCGGGTTTGCTGGTTCGCGCTTTTTTGGTTGTTTTTGTTGTTGTTGTTGTTGTTGTTGTTTTTATTGGT
>VZTG01021103.1:660096-683384 GCA_013397845.1 Melanocharis versteri | reverse complement strand
AAAAATTTTTTCTTTTTTTTTTTTTTTTTTTTTTTTTTTTTTTGAGGAGAAAGTATCTGAGATCTTAGGTGCTTTTGAATTAGCATATTGGACAACAAAGAAAAAAGAAAAGAAAAACCCACTGTAGGAAATCAGACCATTTTATTTGATAGAAAATATTTTCTCTCTGGTTTAAATGTTTACCCAAAAATTTAATGGAAATTAATAAAACAGAGTGAGAAAAAGAAGGGAAATGGAGAAAATAAGCCTTCACAAACTCTCACTAAAATCAAACACATTTTGGTTTTCATCAAAGAAAAATCAATTCAGATTATTTTTTCCTTCCTTTTCTTGTTTTGGTGGGAAAGCCAGAAAAATTAAACAGCAATAGTTCAGATCAAACAAAAAAAAACCATTTTGTTCTGATTTCCATCTTGGCCACGTGCCAGAAGCTATTGATCACTTATAGTGCATAGCAATTATTCTACACCTCTGTAGCACACTGGCATCCAGGATTCCTCTCGTGCTCACCCGCCTGCCCCATGCAGCAGAGTGCTGGGATGGGCCCCCAGCTGCCTCTGCAGCAGGATGGGCAGTGTGGAGTTTAAGATAAGGAACAATTCTGAGCAGCAGGTTACCATCAGCATGGTGTTTTCACAGATTTTTCAGGTTTTTCAGCTGCAGATAGGGTTTGTGCTCCCCCCCCCTTGCCCCAGACCAGCAGCACCTCCTGGGAAGAGCACAGGATCTGTGCCAGGAGAGGGCAGAGCAGCTGCTCCACTGTAGTGCCTCTCTCTCCTGACATCTGTCTGCATTCAACCCGGATCCTGTCCTCTTTTCCTGAAATAGTTTACTTGGCTGTGGAGACAAGCCATCTGTGGCCAAACTTTAGGCCATATTTACCTGAGACAATCCAGTTTCTGCTCTGTGTACCCCCATGCCACGAGCATGCATTGCCCTGATTCAATACCCAGGAAGAAAGTCTTATCCTTCAACTCACAAAACATCAAATTAGGGGGTAGTTATTTTCCTGCACTTCAAATAAAAGCTAATACAATATCTGTAGCTTTTTAAAGCAGTGATTTGTGTTGTGAGTCCTGCTAAAAACAGCCAAACGTTATACATTATCGCTTTTACATCCCCTTCCCACATTTTCTACAGGTAACATATATCTAATATTTATGAGTAAGAAGTTAATAGATTGAGAAAAAAAAGAAAGACTAAAAGAAAACTGAATGTAGTGGAGCTCAACGTACCTCAATCCTGGTCCGTGAGATATCTATCATTTCAATTCTGGTACCCCTTTGAAGTGAGACTGATAACTACATCAAATTCCATGGCACTTCCTTGAGTTTTGTAAATATGTATCAGGGTAGGGTGACCAAATTCATTCCCAGTGGGGACCTCGGACAAGATGAAAACAGACAGATATTTAAGTGTGGAAGGATTGTGCATTAATTCTCCCCAGCTCTTAGCTGCCCCTGCAAAAAACTGCTATTTGACACAATAAAGATTCAAAGATCCCAATAAGCAGCACTACAAATGGAGACTCAGGAAGAAAGGCTGTCTGGATTCAAAGAAATAAAATGTTCCATTACGAATTACAATAGACATCTACTGCAATAATTTGTGGCTATCAAATCGCCCTAAAGAAAACAGTCAATATCAAATAAGATTCTGCAGTCAATGGGCCACAGTCATTTCTGTTGTTGATCCACTGAGGTTAATAGAGTTGGAAGGGGAATAAATAAATAAGACATAATAGGGAAACAGTATGCCGTGTGGAAAGTAAATGGAGGAAATAGAGGGAAAACACTAATCTAGCACATCCAGGGTTTCAATTTCTCCTCTGCTATCTGCACTATCTAATGAGCAGCTGCAGGAAGTTATCACTGGTTTTCAGGAAAACAGAATCCTATTTCAGAGCAGCCCACAGGTCTGAGCATTACTACAGCTCTAAAAGTCTCTCTTCCAGCTCATTAATTTCCCTTGATCTTACTGTCCACTCCTGACTTAATAGATTCCTCTTTCCTTCTGTAAAAGCAATGGTGACCCAGGGAAACATTTCTCTTTAATGCACCCTGTGGCTTAGTTTTTTCAGACATTTCCTGGTCTCCCAAGGAAAATATTTCCCATAGACCTTTTATTCATACTACAATAACATATTCCCTTATGAGCTCTGAATCATCATCCTTTAAGTATACATTTTCTGATCTCTTTGTTCTGCTTTCCCATAGACTGATGAAGAGACTGTAACTCCCAAGATTGCCTTTTATTTTTAGTAAACTTTTTCTATAAACTCACCTGTAATTTGGTGGGTTTCCTTATATTTTATTTTCTGACCTCCTACCCTATCCAACCTCTCTTGTATGCTCTGACATAGTTTTTTTAAATAATAACAGAACTAATAACTCATTTGTATAACTAAATATACGCATATACAATTCAGAGTTTATATCTCTACATAGTCCACAGTTCGGTGTCTGTTTTATTATTCTTTATTTCTGTATAATTATTGTTATATAGTTATGTGTCTCTAAATATGCATTCATGCACAAGCAAAATAGGGATAAGGACAAGGTATTCTCCAAAAATGGTACTAAGGTCTTATGATTTGGAGATTACACAAAATAGATTATATAAAGTATCACATTTGACTAGAATCTTACAGAGATCTCTTACAAAATTTAATGAAGAACGGAAAGCAGGTGATTTTGCTAAAATATTTGATTAAATTAACAAGGAAATTTCAGCTGCGGAGGAATTCTACGAAAATGTCCAGCCTCTGGATGTGAAATTTCAGAAATTACTTTTGATTTCAGAGGTATTCTGTTCTAACAGAATGTTTCTAAAACCTGAGAGTAAAGGGAGATGTGACAGATGTACTGCAAATCTGACACTGTGAAGGCTCCTCACACCAGATAACTGCAGAGGCGTAGAATGAGCATCTCCAGCTCAGCTGCTCCTCTGGGGTTGTAAGCAACCGAGAGGAATATGCATTTCTCTTTTAGGGAGCAGTCCACTGGACCTGGCGTAACTGCCGACCTTATGGTGAGATCAATTTAGCCTTAATTCTTATTGACTGTATTTTCTAGATCTCTGTTGGCTTAAAGAAACCCATGTTGACTGGCTCAAATTTTAATAAAATGAATCCCAACACTGAATTATTATCCCAGTCTGTCTTATACATAGAAGAATTTTTTTTGTAGGAAAAATTGAAATGAAAGGCAGCATGACCTGCCTAGGGAGTGCAGGAAACAAGTCTGGTGATACATTGGGTGGTTTTCTCATCTGAATCAGCGTTGACTACATGGTTAGGGAATGTTGTGATGAGGATAACATTATTTTCAGTTTAATTTTAATCATAGATGCTGAGCACATCTTTAAAAAAATCATGGGACAACATTCATGTAGAAGCAGTGATTTTAACAGCAATGATCTGGTGAAGCTTTGTCAGAGATTAGATTTTAAACAACAAAACCGTTTTTCCATTCTTTATATTTGATGGATATAATATGGCATCCCTTTCCTGTCCTAAACTATGGTACTGTTTCTTCACTGCGCAAAAATCCAACAAGATTTCAGAAGGGAGGAGCTTAAATAGTTCTTAAGTGCTAGACTTTCTTTATCTAATTGGGGATGTCAGGAAATTTCATCTCTGATGCTGAAATTTATGTTATTTTCATCTGGCTGAAAAAAAAATTCTGAAAAACAGCTGTCCCAACCTTTCCATCCCCACCCTAATAACAATTTGGGTCTGAAATTTGAGCGTCAATATTTTTTTGTTACAAAGCAGTTTAGTACATTCGAATATGACATACCTGATCTTGAGGAATTCCAGTTTAAAACCAAGCTGAATTTTATAATCAAGCCCTCTGAGAAAGTGGAGAGGGATGCTGGTCTGCATTATATCTGTATTCAATGGGCACACAAGTTTCCCTGCTTCAAAATAAGTCACATTACATTATGAACATTTATGTTATAGAGACAACAACTGGCAAATGCCCCTTCAACCAACAGTTATAAATCAATCCTTCATTGGATTTTCCTGCTGAAGATAATTCTGTTGAGGAGTCTTGCCAATCTGTACTCTGTGAAACAGCAGCCAAGGCAGCACAGGAGCCAAGGCAGCATAACATCCATTTCTGCATTATTTGCCTTTTTTACTCCAATCCTGATCCTTTTTTTCTCCCCAGGGCTTTTCTTTTGCAGAAAAAAAGGGGCAAGTAAGGGTTTTGAGAAGCCGTATTTCTGAGGTGTTTCTGGTTGCAATTTGGCTTTGCTGCACAGCCCACACCCATCATGCTGATGTTTTACAGAAGAGCTGCACAGGGCCAGTTTCACAGTGGCCATAGGACTCTGTGTGGTTCCAGTGAGGATGCACTGACCCACCGGGCTCCTGAAGCTGGACCTGGGGTACATTTCTTCACTTGGATAGTGTGCCTGGGGATCATACAGTCCTCAGCTATTAAAGACCTGCTTATTTCCCAGCTATACAAGATAAGTAAAAACAGGAAAGCAAAAGAAAATTAAAAGAAAAATATTAAAAAAAAAAAAAAAAAGGAAAAATAAATTGAAGTCTCTGTACACATAAATACTGCTCTCGCCTGTTGTCAGGCCACATTATAATTAGAGGGGCCAATTAACAATTGTTACTCTTTCTAGGTTGACTCCTGATCAGCTACACCAACATAAAAAAGCCACTGGCTTGCTTGAACAGAAATGAAGACACAGAATTAGCATTCTTTTCTGCTGAAATTAAAGAGGTTTTATACTTTGGCCTGACAAAAACATACAGCATCCTGTCCAGAAACATCCCTTTAAGAAAAACTACAAAACTTTGTTTTGCTCACTTAGATAATTATTGACTAAGTATTTCTTAAACACATAGTTTAATAAATTGGAATAAAATTCTTAGTGGCAAGAGTAACGTTCTTCCAAATCACACCACTGCTTCTTATCACACTGCCGTGGTTATGCTGCAGTTACAACAGAGGATTGCATATCATCACCCACTATTGCAGCAAGCAACCCAAACATATGACATGACCTAAACTAAATAGTTCTGGGTTTCTCTTTTTTCTCTGTTTTAACCAACAACCGGGATTGTGTCAGCGCCGTGCGTAATAGGATGCTTTCCAAATAGCGATGGCCTTACAGTGCAGTTCACAAGCATCACTGGTGTGGATTTTAACTGCTCACATTTCCATTAAGATGCCCCCACTTTGTCAGACCCAGCAGTAATCAGTAATTTATAATCCAGCAGCTGAGCTGTGTGCTCAAACCTTGTGGGTACTAAGGGAAACCTCACAGTGATGAGGTCCTCCATAATGGTCTCCCAGCAAGTGCTCCATTTCCTTCTTGCTCCTCCTGGCAACTACTTGCCAGAGGATTAGCAACACTTCATAGGAAGTAACTAGGTTATGGAGAGGCTCCTGATATTGTCATCAGGTACCTGGACCTCAGCTGATGGTGGGAACGGCCCCTGAGGATGGCTTGGAGACCTGTCACACTCCAGAGATGTGTGCATCTCCCCAGTGCTTGGCCTTTCTGCGCCAGTATGGCACTGGCAGACCTTCAGTCATCGGTACTCGGGCACTGACCTCACGTGCCTCGTGGCCCAGCTGTTCTGAAATAAGTACTTGATAGCAGCAGCTATTAAGTCCTGCATACAACCTTAGTGTAAAAAACAGCACTTAGAAAAGTCTGCAGCCAAACACCTTTAGGAGAGGCTTTAGGGACTTTGCCCCTGTGCAGTTTGCTCATTGTCAGTCCTGTCCTGCAGGGTGCGGCAGGCTCTGAGCTCTGGCTCCATTCTGTGGAGAGTTAAAGCCATCACAGGGACATCCAGGGAAGAGAGACAAAAATGAAAACTGCTGCATGGCTGTGGTCTTGCCTCCAGCGATACCAGGATCATCTGAATTTCTGATCCTTCTTTTGGATACTTTTCTGCTAGTGTTTGAGAAAACCCTCTCATCATGCCCTTATCAACACTTCCGGGAAGGCAAACTTTACCATCCTTGGAGAAAGCCAGCTTACAGGTGTGGAATGGTGTGCGAAGCCATTTCAGGTTCTCTATTCCAGGTGAGATCTTCTCATTCTTTGAAAACATCAAAAAATCCCACTACCTGACCAGCATGAACACATGGACTTTTGGCACTGATGTGTCACCTCTGAAGAATTGCTTCTGTATTATAGGGCAAAAATATGGAACCCGTTGTGCATATAATTTCTTTTGAATTGAATTAGTGTGTATATAATTTCTTCTAAACAGTTAAGACAGAGGAAACCCCATTTGATCTGCTTGTGCGAAGAAAATTAACTTGGTTTTTAAAAGGCTGCTTCTTCCCAGAAAGGAATGGAAAGACCACATTGTTTAATAAAGTTATTTTTGCATTCAGTGTTACCTTTTTACTTCCCGAGAGGTACTCATACAGCCAGATCCAGATAGCCTGTAGTCTGAGTCACAGGTGCAATTTTTAGGGAGAGTGAGATGCGATCGTCCTCCTCCACACCTCATGCTTTCCAGTAAAAGCTGAAACAATCCCACAAGCCCTGCTTTTCACGCAACCCAAATTGAAACGAGCGTGTTCCACGGGAGAAGGTTACAGTTTATTTTGGTCCTGCTGTGTCATTCAGACTTGGCCTGAGGCTCACCGTGTAACCAGTGGCCTCGGCAGGAAGTCACAGCGTCAGCTTTTTAGGTTAGAGAGGCCTCGCTCAAGTATCTGAATGCAATCAACATTTCACGGCCAAAGAACTGACACTGACTAATCCCCACTTTTTTCTCAGCCACACTTTCATTCAGTTAATTAACTTCATTTTCCTTTGATTTGTTTGCAGACAACAGAAAACTATTTAAACAAAGGCTTCTACCAAGAAGGGTGCTAAAAGGGAAAGGAAATTGCTTAGCATTTTCTGCAAAGAACTTCAAAAAGAAATGGTTGAAGGAAAGCACTGAGTTAATTGTATTCTTTCAAAGCCAACACTAACATCTTTCAACTTTCTTATCATTTTAGGAGCACTGGGAAGCTCTAATTATTAGCTGTGAGCCAAACACCAATTACTTTTTTTTTTTTTTTTTAAGATATAAGCAACAACCTCCAGCGCTTTGTGGAACTTTCCCAGCACACAGCTGTTCTCCAGCCCTCAGACAAGACACACGGCACGGGTTCACTGGCCCCAAGCAGGAGCTGATGGTCACCCACAGCTGGGTCTGTCTTACTGGGAAAGACGCAGTGGTCTCCAAATGCTGTGCAGGGGTGTGAGAAATCCCAGATGCTGGCATCAGGGTAAATTAATCTCGCTTTGGTTGTTCAATTCTGTGTTATCTCTTGGCCGTAATAGCATTAAATAGCATTAGTTGCTTTTTTTTTCATTTTCTCTTCTTTTTTTTCTTTTGATGACAGATTTTAGCTCTGGTGCTAACATTCATAGGCACATCACAACAGCCAAGATGTACTGCTATAATGTAATGTTAATAGTAGAATGAACTTCAGTGTCTCAGGTCATCCTTCATTAGTTTGTCATCAGCTACAAATAAAGCAGACTATTCAGGGGTGGAGGGGTTTGGAGTTAGACACCATATTTTGATCTCATAATTTAAAATACTTGTACCATTTTCAAAGTTTTCTTAATCTGCCTGCTGCTGACATACCTTGTTCAAGTAAGTAAATAAAAACATCAGGCTTATCTTTGAAGCTGATTACCTTCAAATACTTATCAAAGTTTTTCCTTTCATGTTTTCAGAACCAGCTCACCAAGGACAAGTAGTAAATGTTTTCTTTATCCTTCTGACTGAGGTTTATTTACTTATTTAACTGTCTGTTCACTGCAATTGCTCACAGAGAACTTATGTAATGCAGAATATAGTAGTGCTGTGCTTTGGTTTATCTCAGTTTCATTTGAATTAGGTAGAGACACTTAATAAATAAAATGGGCAGTGACAGAAATATAGTGTCGTGAGGAAGAACATTTTCAAGTGCTTACCCAGTGAAATAAGAGGCAACAGGCAGAAACTGATGCACAGAAAGTTCCACCTGAAGATGAGGAAGAACTTCTTTCCTGTGCAGTGACCGTGCACTGAAACAGGGTGTCCAGAGAGGCTGTGGAGTCTCCCTCACCGGAGATATTTCAGAATCATCCGCCACAATCCTGTGCCATGAGCTCTAGGAGACCTTGCCCAGGCAAGGAGGTTGGACCAGATGATCCATTGTGGTCCCTGTGTATTCAGAGTAGAAATCTCGCTTAAGATGTTGCCCAATTGATTAGATGTTTTCAGAGCTACCGACTTGAGAGAGAGAGACGTTAAAATGAGCAACAATGGAAATAAATTTAACTTCTAACCAGAGTGGGATTCCCTAAAAACACAAAACAGTGAACACTGGACACTTCTCAGAAGTGTTTTAAGGTAATCAAAAAATGCCTTTCACATAATAATAGTCTCTCTGAGGGTCTTGGCAAGCCACTTCATGAATATAAGCTTAGTTTGCAGATACAAATCAAATAATAACACATATTTTACTAGGACAGTTTTATGTTTATGAAATAAATTTCCATCAATTTAATGTGTGTAGCTCATTTCCCTTCATCAGTTTGCTTTCTAACTTTAATAGAGTTGACTACTGCTGTCTTGTACAGCCAAATAAATGCTGCTGTTTTCAAGGGAGTGCTCTGACATGGTCAGTTAATACTAGAGATTGAACTCAAGTAATGGTTTTCCTTCACTTTGCATAAAGAAGGAACTTAAAGAAGACATAGCCTTAACACAAGCTGTGCTCATACTATAGAGAATAGCATTTTCCTAAGAGATTTTGGGTTGTACTTTCTCTGCTTTTCTACTTTATTGAATGTGAACTGAATATCTACTGCTTGTTGTTAAGGGAGATTTTGGTATAAAACGTCATGCATGCATTGTAAATTGAAAGCATTTTTGAGGAGATTTTTTTCCTTCCCTAATAGTTATATTCATAAATTGTATTTGACTGTAACAGTATAAAGAAAGCCGTAATAGTGCTCAGCCCCTGACTACCTTTCAATGGATCTGTTACGTTAACATAAATGTGCATATAAATTTGTGCATATAAATGTCTACATGCAAGTATATATTATTGGTTTTTACATAAATAGCATTTCTTCTTACATTAATAGCAGTTTGTGTTAACAGCAACTAGACAGAGATATTTCTCGGGAGTGTTTCTTGAACTAGCTTGCAAAAGCTTTAATTCTAGGTGAAAGCTCCTAAATTATTAAAGGCAACTACAGAATGCAATAGCTCTCATATCTCTGCAATTCCATTACAGAGTAAGTATCTGGGATTCTGGAAATATTATAATCACTACAGTGCTGCTTTTAACATAAGTTAATTTGCCTTACCTGAGGAGATTTATAGCTAAAACACAGAAATATGGAATGATAAATTTGGCATTCCTCTGGTCATCCTGAGGTATTTTATAACATTTCCTTAAGGACTTACAGTAATAGACATTCCCAAAGTGCCATGGGCACTGCTAGTGCTTTGCTTACATTAGACACTCTTCCTGATATCTAAAATAGGTCCTGCCAAAATTCAATTTCATGTATTTCCTACTGGGTTTGCCTTGAGGAGTGAGAATAAATTCTTCCACTCTTCTGTAGCAGAATGTTACAAGTCCTGTACTCAAACCCTAAACCCCAGCTATGGTGGTGCAGTGCCCCTGTGCCCCTGCCCCATCTCCCCTCAGGCCAGGCTGTGATCTCAGATTAGCTCTCTATATCTTGGCCTTTATGAACAACACCTGGGCTCAGCTCCCCTTGAGCTTATCAGAATCACTGTCTGCTTCCAGGAACTAGTGCTGTCTATTGAGCACAGCCTTGGAAACTTATCTTTCTTGCCTGAATGATAACTCAAGTGGAATAACATTTTTGTTATCAAACTTTCAAAGAAAGGTACCTACCTGAATTGCAGTCAGGATGGAAAATTATTATGTCAAAGCCAACTCTCTTGTGGCCCTATAAACAGCCTTCCTGAGATCCTTTGAACTCTCCTGGACTGCAGGGGGCTGAAACCAGCAGCCTTCCTCTGAGTGAGGCCTCTCAAAACGAGAAAACTCTCAAGTTTGCTGTTCTTGGATGGCCTCGGCTGAACGATAGCGACACAGTCTGGGCTGATTCCCCCACTCCTCGAGGCAAAGTACTTCACCCTCTGAGAAGATGCAAAGGCATCTGACGTGAGCATTTCACTGAGCTTGAGGAGAACTTTTCACAGGTATGTATTTTGTGCAGAATTCTTTAGGTCTGTGTGCATGCAAGCGTGGCTATGTTAGAGCAAATGTACTATGAACTTTGCTCTCCTAGATCCTTAAATACTTTGGATTTGTAAGTTAGGCCTATAAGTGGGTTACTGTTGTGCTGTAGTAAATTCTATAGAATCTTGTGTTAAATTGTTTGTTTTAAGCTATCAATTGAGTACTGTTAAACCTTTAAGCCTAAACTGTTGGTCAAGTCCAGGGCTCAGCCTGGCGAGGGTGTCGACTCTGAACCTTGTGACTAAATGGGAGGGTCTCCCTTATTTTTTTTTATCCTTATCCTTTCCTACCCTTACCCTTACCATTACCTTTACCCTTAACCTTATCCTTACCCTCCCTGTACTCCCTGTAAATAGTTTTTGTGTTGATTTTAGGTTTAGATTGATTGATTTTAGATTTTAGTTTGTTTTTTTCTGTGTGTGTTTCAACCATCAAGTAGAATGTATAATGACCTTTGCCAATGAGCCTTATCATGCTTTCACTTTTATATCAAACATGCTTTTCCAATACCTCTGCCAGCGATTCTTTAAACAACCTAAAACTCTCATTCACAACACCAACTCTCTCAACCTTCCTTCGTTTATACTGCACAATGCCAGTTCTTCCCAATATTTCCTCTCCCCAGCCATGTTGTCTCCAGCTCATTCTGCTCTGGCTTGTCTCTGCACTTCACCTGAAGGGAGCTGTCCAAACCAGTGCTCGATTTCCAGAAGAGGCCTCCCCAGTGCCAAGCAGAGCCCAAGGATTACTCCATGCTTCCTGCAGGCGGTAGGAAACCTGGGTTGGGTGCTGACATGGCTGTTCCACTTCCAGTTCCAGAATTATCTCATTCCTTTGGATATCTCTGACTGTTGCCATGCTGCAGAGAAGGCAAAATCCCTTTAGTGCTTTTAGATTTTTCCTATTGATCTGAATGGGTTTGGGACCAGAGTTATCCAAATCTTTGGATACAGGAACATTACACTTTTAGAAACCTCAGAAAGGGAGCTGCTGCTGTAATCTCCACCTGGCCTGTCCATTAATGTGTGTCAGTTAGAGACTCAAGCTAAATCTTTTTTCTTTTCCAAGCCTAACACAGTGAATGATCATTATTAAATATTTCTTTCCATTCTGGGGCAATGTGGCTTTAGATCTTGTTTAGAGTATACTAGCTAACTTCTGAAGGAAATACAAGGTCATTATAGCTATTTCTGTGATCTTTTGTGCGAGGAGGTGATATACTTTACACAGGAGGTGATTTTCAGTTCACACAGCCCCTGAGAGTTTGATGGGGCTATTATTCATATACTGCAAGCAGAGAGCCGAGGCTCAGATAAACTTATTTTAGATCCCCTACTAGAAACACACCGTCTCAGGAACAGCAACACATTTTAGAACACTTTTCAAACCTTACTGACTTCATTTGCAGCAGTGAGTGCTCAGTTTTGGAAAATCTGTCCCCATATGACCCAAGATGAGCAATCAGAAAATGAGCAATGTGCAGTTAAGGCTACTGATGAAAAATTTGGTTTAAGTGAATTGCTTGGCTCCATCAAAAATGCCACTGATGCAAAGATCTGGATTCTCACAGCATTTAGTTGTCTTAATGATTAAACCATCTTTTCTCGACACTTTTCTTCCATTTACCACACAACTTTGGACTTCTATATCTAATAAGGCAAGAAGCCAATTTGCAGCACACTCATTTCCTGCATGATCCTAATTCATTTCTCAGCCACTCTTTGCCATTCTACTGGAGGAAGCAGGTTCTTAGGAGAAAAAATTCAGTGTAGGTAAATCATAAAGGTAGGCCTGTATGGAGAAATCTGGCAATCATTGAGATCATCTCATTCCTCAGTGTGCGTAGGTCAGACTCATTTCACCCAGTTTTAGATATCTAACTCTAAAGAAATCCTTTAGGCTCTAAGTTTCTCTCACAGTTCTTGGGGAAGAGCCTGGCTGATCTGTCCAAAAATCTATTCAGGGATGTCAAAATGCTTGATTTTCTCCACATACTATAAAAACAGTATTGATCAAACTTAGTTGTTTGTACTTAGACACATAGTATTTATATATCCATCAACTCCCAGCTGCTCCCTCCTTTTCTCTGTTTAATTTCCTCTCCCAATCTCCCTGTTTTCTCCTATTCAGGTGTCTTTGCCTAGCTCTTACCCAAAGTACCTTTCATCTCTAACTTTTTGGTAAATCTCCCAAGAAATCTGTAAGCTATCTCCTCAAGACCCACCCCATTTCACTGACCTCTGAAAAGAGGAAGGATTTCAAAAGCTGTTGTCCTATAGATATCCAAACCTCTATGGCATTTGGGGATGAAAACATTTTTGGATCATACACTTGGATCATCTTTCTGAGACCTCTAAAGGTCACAGTGACAGTTTTTTCCAGATGTTCATTCTCCATCTAGATGGCAAAAATTCTGTGCCTGGCGATAGGTCTACCAACCTGTCCTCAATTATCACATTATAGGGGTCTTACTGCAACTTTTACATTGTTTCAATTATTTTTTACATGGCAATAAAAGTGTCTTTTTTCCCATAATATCATTCTGTGCAACAGGTGAATATCTTTCTTTTTGACGCCTGTCCCCCTCCCCTCTCAAAAAAGTACCCTGTAGCAGAAACTTGACTTGGACAATCTCACTTTTGAATTCATAATGTAATTATCAGCTGAAATCAGGGACAACCAAACTTATCTGTTTTGCTATATCAGCTACAGATAATAAAAGATCATTGGAAGTGAAATATGTCTGCTGCAATTATGTATTCATAAGCTGCGCTGAGACAGGAATAGATGCAGAATTGATACAGGATTGGTCCTAAAGGAGAGTAGGGGGTTATGAGGCATTTCCTGGGGTTACGACCTGTGCCATGGGAATGCACGTGCCCTGTGGCTGATGAGGGCTGGGGGAGATGCACGAGCACAGCCCCCTCTTCCCGCTGGGCTCATTGGCCTCTGTCTCTGGGGAGAGGGGAGGAAGGGGGGACAAGTACCCAAACAAACAAAGGAAATTTTAGCCCCAGCAGACTGTACTATTTAAGGTTTTGTAAAGCACTTTGAAGCACTAACAAGGAAGTTCCTAAGCAAACAAATGCTGTTATTGTATTGAAATGTTGCTAGGCCGGTTCATGTGGCTCTGGTTATGGTCTGAAGCTGCCTAAAACTTGACTACAGAAGCATGTTTGGTGGGAAAGGTACAAAAGCAAGAAAGGAAATTATATATATAAATGGACACAAATTCTATGAGTTCTGCTGGAGTATGTAAACTAGTGATTAAAAAGTTTAAGTTGTTTATTTAGTGTATTTTAAGGCAATATTTTGCAAGAAAGAGGCACCAGAAAACCAAAACAGCTAAAGATGCTGTAGGTCACAGTAAAACTGACACACAGGCACATGAAGAAATTCTACAAATTTTAAAACTTTGCAGTACAAAAAATTCACATTTTTGAATCATACTTAGAAATTAATCAATAGCAAATATTGAATCCTGTGGTTTTTTCCAGGGCAATGAAGATAGAAGAAGAGAAATAAACAAAAAAAGTGGATTTTCCTCTGAAGGATGCCTTCTAAATTAATTCATAATTTTGGTAAAGACCTAAATAAAAGAACACTTCAACAAATCAGACTGTTTGTCTTGTTGTCTTAATTCCATCACCTATTCTCTGCAACTAAATAATTCAATCCCTGTAATCCATAATGCACAGAATTCTACTGACATCTGTGCTGTTTCATTTGTGATGGTGATTTTACCCATCTGAGGTTACAAGAAGACCATAGTATTGATTTGCAAACCCTGATGGTTGGGTTGAATGCTCTCAAATTTTATGTAATACATGCATTTCACCGTAAATAATAGAAATAAACAAAATAGGCTGATAAAACCAGTGCAAATGTAAGAAGGGATAAGTAAGTCACTTGAGTTTTTTGAAAAAAAAGTGAAAATATAAAAAGAGAAAACAAATCCAGAGACATACAACAGATCCTAATAAATCTGCAAGAAGCACAAGTGATAAAACCCAGGAGAAAACTCTCCCCTTAATATTTAGTTTTCAACTGGAAGTTCCAAATATTTATATATGTATATATATATATTTATATATACACATCCTGTAAAGTTTTGCAAAGAATATTTTGCTAGTTGCCATAGTATTAAAAGAACTAGGCACATTTTCAGTTGAAAAAAAAATCTCATTCATTTCATTACAGAGGAATCTTTCATAATTAAATTCATTACCTTCTCTGAGAAATTTATCCATTAGTTTTATTTCTGAGAATATTTTTCTAGGAATAGCTGTCATTTATATTTTCCTCTGAATTACTATGGAAAAGGGGAAGTGTTTGAGAGAGTTCATGTGCATATTCATTTTTTAAAATATTTTAAAGAGTGTCTGCAGACACATTCTTAGGTGTAAGCCTTTAATATATTCATTGCTTCTGAGGCTTATCCTTTATGGGTAAAAAAAGATTTCTACACCTTTACAGGTAGTTTAGTGCTTCATGCACCACTTTTGCAACATGCTGTTTAGAATGGTATTAAGAATTGTGAATATTCAGCATTAAACCTAAGAATTTCTTGCATTTGTTAATAGAGGAATTTCTGTAGTTGTCCAGCTGTAGTAAATGCTTTTAAAAAGATCATTCCCTCCTGGATTGAATCCTAGCATTTATTCATAAACGTTGTGTGTCTCAGAATTCACACAGAGAATGCATTGGTGATGCTGGTGTGGGCTCTGTGTACGGATAGCAATCCTGCAGACTCCATTTTCCACTGAACTCATAGATCACAGTGATCACCCTCTAATGCAATGCTTTGAGAAACAGCCGATCATGCCGAGGGCTATAGGACTAATCAATACCGAAAGGTTTCTAGGGAAATTTAATATCCTAGGTCAAGCATCTTCCTGCAAAAATTCTTTGGACAGGACTTTTATTTTCACAAAGTCAATGTAAATATTTGCAGGCTGCAATCAAGAAACTCGGAGGTTTTGAGATTTGTTTCAAGCTGTAACAACTTGAACTTGTTCAGTTTCCTGAAAGCCACTATAACATCTCAAATCCTTCCATTATTCATTTTAAATTGCATTTGAAACCATCTTTAGGATTTATTTCTCTTCTTTTTCTTTGAATTTTCACAAAAATATTCTTCTGGGAAAGCTGAGAATTGTCACATTCCCAACACATACTACTGAACAAACTACCTCTCTAGTGTAAACCACCTTTAAATTTAAAGTCAGATATGTTGAGTAAGAGTTGTTTTATTTAAGTACTTTTGTGACATACATTATGAATACAAAGCCACTATATCAGCTCTGAGTGGGACTGTATATAAACCTTTTAAATTGTATCCTCCTTAAGATGATAGAGGAAATCTTTGCATGAATTACAGCTTCAGGCTGCCCAGAGGGAATCTGCTGCCCAGAATGTGGTTAAACAGTTCTTTAACTAATTGTGAAGGCTCTCAAATAGAACTGATTTTTGCAGAGCTCCCCATTATTTTTTCTTCTATTCTAAATTGTAGTCTGTGAGATTAAGACTCAGTTTCTAAATATCTCCAGACACCTCTCTGTTGTTTCTTAAAAAAAGAAGAAATAAAGTTTTGAGATCTGCCAAAAGTAATGTAACTCAAATTTGATGGCAATATTGCTTTCTGAGCTTTCTGTATTCACATCACAGAAGTAACTTAGTAAAAATGATCTTCTACTGGTGAATTTTACTGTGTTTTCTATGTGCCTTCAAGGGGGTAAAAATTTAAGAACAGATCCTATCAGCTTTTTTCATGTTAGTGTTATTCATAAAAAAAACCCCACTGAGTAGTAAAAAAACAACCAAAAAACCCATCACCACCACCACCAAGAAAACCCCAAACCAATCAAACAAAAAAACAAGCCAAACCAAACCAAACCAAGCAAACAAAAAAAGCAAAGCTATTTATTTTTCTCAGGCAGTGATATTTTTCAAAAATTGGAATAATAGAACTTTAAGTGTGCGTCCAAAAATTCCCCATAAGACGTTGTGACAGTGTTACTAGTTATATCCTAGTTTTCACAGAATCACAGAAACACAGAATCATAGAAGATGCTGAGTTGTGAGGGACCCACAAGGACCATCAAGTCCAGCTCCAGGTCCTGCACAGCTGCATCCCCAAGAGTCACACCGTGTGCCCGAGAGCATTGTCCAAACGCTCCTTGAGCTCTGCCAGGCTGGAGCTGTGACCACTGCCCTGAGGAGCCTGTTCCAGTGCCCAATTTTGAAATCTTTTGTAATTTTTAATGAAAAGCTTAGGTTCAGACACAGTATATATTTATGGTAAATATAGCCTATAGACTTACACATTTTTTAGAAAAGCTCTTGGCCTTTACTTAAAAATGAATGTTTATAAAAGCAGATAATGTGAGCAAAATGCCAAGTCTTTCCATTTCTTTCCTAGTTGGTAGTGAATAGCTAACTTTTTCTGTAGTGAATTAGTAGCATGAAGCCAATAGATTGGAATGCACAGCCTGTTAATCATCCTTTGCAAATCTCAAGCATTATCTGTAAAACTGTTGTTGAGAATGAAAAATTATTATTCATCTACCTTTTAGTCTTCACAGCTGTATTAAATGTAAAGTATCAGCTACTTCATTTCTAGGGGAATTATTTTGTGCCTTTTGCCATTTCTTCAAAATTAATAAAGTTATAAAGAAGTCTGGATAATAATTAATTGAATGTTTTATTTCAAATTGTCCTACTAAATTCTGGCATTTCATAAATTAAAGAATTGGAACTTTGACGAATTGAGCAGCTGACTGTGTTTCTGACTCTGTACCAAGAGTTCTCTTCATTCTGTGGGAGTGAATCAGTGACTGGCAGCCAACGAATCTATATTGCCTGTTGAGAAATAATATAGATATTAAACATTTTGTATATGTGTTCCGTTTTCAAGAGTCAAAATAACTAAAGCAGGATGAATGGTCTCATCACCAGTAATAAGATGCCAAATCCACGG
Source organism: Melanocharis versteri (assembly GCA_013397845.1). Taxonomy (NCBI): domain Eukaryota; kingdom Metazoa; phylum Chordata; class Aves; order Passeriformes; family Melanocharitidae; genus Melanocharis; species Melanocharis versteri. The sequence continues at coordinate 666,140 of VZTG01021103.1, read as the reverse complement.
ATCACTTATTGAGATAGAAGTTGTTTAACTGGCAGTAGAGATAAAAGTTATAATAGATCAGTGTCTCTTTCTTGGCTAATTTTTACTGCAGTGCATGCCAAAACATTATTAATATTGTTAAAATTGATAAAATAGTTACCTAGGATAATATTGGCTCAACTCTGTCCCTAGTATGAGATACTGCTCCCATTAAACTCGAGCTGAAATCTTGTTTTCTTTGTTTAATTGTAGAACCTGAATGATCAAGTGAAATTCATACTACAGATAAATAAAATTCAGTCTTGTAGACCTCAGCTTGTCTCATTGACACTTTTCTGCTGTGATTCATTTTCAGTCTAATATGTACTGCCACCCACTCTACACCACTATTACTGATTAAAATGACAATTGCAGCATGTCTGTCTCTTCAATTCCCTGAGCTTCGGAATGGATAACAGTGTCCAAATACTGAAGAAAGACTTGTCAGGAATTTTCATTTGGCTTCAAGGAACTTGTTTCTTTCACTTATCCCTAGTGAAAATATTAATAAAAACATAAATAATTTAAAAGAAAGAAAAAAAAAAGGCTAACAATTGTCGGCTGAAAATTAGAAATTTTTAGTCTAAGTTTAGTTTAAAAGAGTTGTTCACTGTTAATGCCATGACTATATTCTCCTGTCAGATGACACATCCCAAAATGTATCACAGCGCTTTCCCCCCAGCTATGACAGTGTTGTCAATACATTCTGCCATAGTGTACAATTCAAAGAAGGGAATGAAAATCTGATACAATTTCAGGTCCATAAATACTATGGACACTTCTGAAATAATTAATTTCTTAATAAAAAAACCTTATATTTCCAGCACTTGTCATCCTTATTAAAAAAACAAAAAAGGGCATTTCCAAATAAATGAAAGATTCTGTAGTCATTATTCCCTGAAAAGAAACCATTTTTCACAGAAATTTTGTTAGTACACAGAGATATACCATTCTGTTCTTATGTCTTTCAGTGATTCAAAATCTAACAGATATACATGTCCATTTTCACTAATTTTATAAACTGAATTTCCATCATAAAAGATCCTGTATCTCACTATTTTCTACTTTAAATGTGTTATTTTCTTGAAAAATATAAGTAAAGGTAGCAGAAATATTAACACAAATGCCAATGGCAGAAATCATAAGCAATTTAGGCTATCATGGAAGTGACCTATTGATCAACCAGCCGTAAGGAAAATCATTCTTCTACACCACTTACCAATAACAAAAACATCATCAGAATTAAGGATTGCCCCAACTGATTGTGAACCAACATGAAAGACGTGAAGGTTGCATTTTTCAATACAGCATTTTATTACAACACATAACCACCCATTCTGAGCGGATCAGAAAAAGAAATAATTTCGTTAATGTGCAGAAAAGACAGGAGTGCTAGGATCAGAGAATTGTGATTTTGCCATCTATGCTTGTTGTTCGTTCAATATCCACTTTATAGGAGGATTCCCCTGGTATTTCATGCTCATCATGCAATTACTGCACCTGGCAAATGGATATGAAAAAAAGAATTTCATGCCCATTGTGATCATGTTTTGTAGTTTGAAGCAGGATGCACAGTGGGACCCAGTGACTCGGAGGAAAGTTGAGAAGCTGCTATTTCTTCCAAAGTCAATAGAAAAGCATCATATGAAAAAGTCAGAGAGGCAGAAGATAGAAAAGCTCACACATTTTTACTAAGAGACTCCTAGGATTACTATAATGCTGAGATAATAGACGGAAGCTATTGGGAATATGCTGCAATCACAAGACCTGCTCATTAAACTCCATTAAACCTTTTGTACTTTTTTTTTGTCTATCAATAATGCAAATTAAATTTGCTTTTCAAGTAGGATTTCCCTGAGTGCACTAATTCTGCGTGCTTGTCTCCTTTAAATGTACATCACCAAAAATCCTAGGCAAAAGTGTCCATGATCAGAATAGTCCATTTGAATAAAACTACACTGCAGTTATTTAACTGTTATGGTCAGGCTCAGTGAATAAAATACATAAAAACTATTCTGAAGGAAAAGTAATTAAATATTGCAGAAATATGTTTAGTTCTTGATGTATTTAGTGATACATTGTCAAAACAAGATCTAATAGAAAGTGTGCAATAGCTTATCTTCTGATAACTTCAAAAAAGTTATGTACTCCAGCTTAATGTACAAGACAACGGCATTTGAATTATTGAGATTTTCCTGTGAGAACTCTAACCACAAGGTACTAAAACTTTTTGCCTCTTTCTGGCCAAAGAAATCTGACTTGCCTTTTGCACGTTCACTGAGATCACAATAAATCAGCTTGTCATTCCCAGCCCTTTAGAAGAGACTGTTGTTTCATCATTCGGGTTGTTTGGACAGTGAATAGGAAATTAATTCATAACCTTCCATTTGTTTGGTTTTTTTTTTTTTTTTTGTGGGGAGAGAACTCTCTAGTGCTCAGACTTTGCGCAGAAGTGACTTCATCATTTCCATAGTAATTTTCTATGCTTATGTGGAATCCACACAAGTATAAGTTCTGGGTTCTGTTAAGGCCTGAAAACCTTATGATAAGACATATTTCATGGAAGGTGGTTAATTCCACCTGGTAGAGTCCTGTTTTAGAGTATTAAAGATTAAAAATTTCATTTTCAAAAAAAAAGGAAAACTTGATAAATCCCGTAATTGTCTAAGAAGCAGAATTTGTTTTCTTTTGGATAGTAATTGTAAGGCAGTTAGTGGAGAAGAGTACAAAAGCCAGATGCATTGAAGAATTCCTCCTCTTTTTACAAAAGGTGCCAGTGGCCCAGGGTAGACCAGAGATAACGGGATAGGATCACCACGAAGGTCGGTAATGGTCTTTAATGTTCAGATCTCTGTTTTCAGGCTGGGTAAAACTAGAATATGACCTTAGCAAGCATGGCCACAAAGATAACCCTTTCCTAGCGCTGATAATAGAACATCCTTATTTCTAAGGGACCATGAGAGCTGAACAATTTCATGAGGGAATTGGGTTGGGAATAATAGAGCGTGAGAAGTGAGAAGATCCAAAACTCCCTAGAGCGTTACTTTGCACTACTTTTGTTTGTTTTTCAGAACTAACTGACTGGTTTTGGAACACATCAGTTGGTTTCAGGTCCAGAATTCACAGTATTTTACAAACATTCCAGCTTGGAAGATTTCATAAATATTGGGCCTCATCCCTTTCTCATGACATCAACTTTGTTCATGCAGTCATGGCCTCTCTCTGAATAACACTGCTTTTTTTTTTTTTTTTTCTTCTTCACAATAGTGGGATAGAGGAGGTTCCAGTTCTTGTTTCAGACAAAAACCTTGACTTCTGGCTAATACCAGAGTTGCTACATTTGCTAAAGGATTAATACATGTCTCAGCAGCATCAGTTAAATTTTAAACACCACAAAGTATATCTGTAAAATGAAGTATGACGTGTGTCACCTGTATCACATTTACAAATCTGAAAATATTTTTGGGTGTTTCATCCATCCATAGAAAAAGTTGATTTTTATTTTAAGTGGCACTTTATGAACTTTTTTTGTTTTTACTAACCTCTCCACTCTTAATACTTTTTTGCATACTGAGGCTGAACAAGGACAAAATTGTGTTTCACTGGACTTTGGACCAACACTGGTCTTAATACAGCTATTGTTCAGTTGGAAAATGACACTTTTGAATCCGTGAATTTCAAGGTGTAGGACATGGAAGGCAAAGCACTTGGAGCCAGCCTGTTCTAAAGCTCATCAAAAACACAGGAAAGAGGTTTTCACTCAGGGCCTTTCATATCCCTAATTCTAACACAAGCATAATCCCGATGATTTTTAAGGAGCTGTTGAAATGTTTAAAATTAGGTTTGTGCTTACTCAGTTAAGGCCTATGGAGGCAGAACACATATACTGGAAGAAATTTTTCCACTAACATCAAACATTTTTTGTATGCCTCCCTCTATAAAAAGGAAAGGAAGAAAAGAGTTGAGTAATTCTTCGTGTGACTTTCCTCCTGTGGTTTGCTTTGTTTTTCAGAGACATTCCAGAAATGTATTCCAGATGTTTTCAAATCCTTGTAACTTATTTTCCATACTATATATAACCTTTTCTACCATATCTGTTCTCTCTCTCCCTTTCTTTCACTGGTTACTGTCTCTATCTTTTTCTTTTAGTTGTCTTAATATTTTTTTTCACTCCAAGTTACAGATGAATTCATTTGTATTCTTTCAGAGGTCCCACTTGGAAACATGCATTATCTGCTTGAAGACATATTGTTCCATGTGCTAATATCTCTTGCTTTGTGAAGTTATTAATTAAATAATATTTAGTTGCATTAACTGGATTTTTATAATTGTAAAGGATATCAAGTTCTTGCTCTCAAAACACTAAATAGGATTTTGAATATTAAATTGGCATCACATTGAGGCACACATGCTGTCTGATAAAACACAAATTACAGTCTTATCCTGTACCCGCAATGTAAAGTGTGTCTAAAAAACTGTCTCTTTTGTTTAGCTCATTATAAGGCAGTTGCTTAATAATTCTTTCCATAAAGGTTGCTTCAGCATTTTTTGGCAGTTTTCTTGTTGAAAAATGCTGCTGTCATGAAACAGAAAGTGGCTGTCAAGCCCTCAGAAGGAGAAAGTAATTTTAGTGAAGCCCAGGATATTTTTCCAATCATTTGGATGAACTTGGTCAACATTCCTTTCTCCACATGAACTAAACACGTGAAATTTCACCCTTCTCCTCAGGAGCTGCTGCTTGGCAATGATGTTTATTCACTCCTTCCTGAGGTTACAGTTCTGCTCCACAGAGCTGATGGGAAACTGCCACTCTCCAGTGTTATTGCTGGAAGAAAAGTGTATGGGAACGGGCCAGAGCTCCACTGGGGGTTCCAGATGCTCACTGAGAAGAAACAGATTTTTCACAGCCCTGGAGTACCTACTCAGGACTTGTTAAAACTCTCTTTATTTAGGGTGGTGATATTTTTTCTTGGTTGACTAAGTAAAAATAGCTCACAGCAGTACTTACAACAATATCTGAGCTCCCTTTTTATTTAACAGCAGAGAGCCAAACCTAATACGGTGTAAATCAGAGCAGCATTGACTTGCATCAACCAAGGATCCTGCCTATCACATTCTAACAAATACAGATGGCAAATGTTCATCATAGACATAATTTTAAAAGCTTAAAAGAATAGAAGAAATCACATAATCAGGCTTTTTGCTGCAGATGAGGGCTGCCTGAATCCTGAACACAGATCTAAGCAGTGCTCCAAATGATGTGACTCACTGGTGAGTGGTACTGACTTTCCAAAAGTCAGAGGACATTTTTGCCATTGTTTACAATGTGCTTATTCTGTGAAAGAGGAAAATGCTTCAGATGAAAGATGAACTTCCACTAATCTGGAAGTTCTTTGGGATACGGGATTTAATTATTATTAGCTATTTTATCACAATAGCTCATAGAGGGCTCATCTGAGATCAGGAATCTACTGGGGTAGTTCTTGTACCTACATGGAGCCTCGGCTGCTAAAAGCTTCAAATCACTTAAAAAACCCCACCAACACAGAAACAAACATAAACAAAAATCAACAAAACTCAAACGAAAAGCGTTGAGAAATATTTCCTCCATTTTACAGGTGAAAAAGTCAGATAAAATTATTTACCAAAGCCCAAGAGAAGACTGTAGGGAGCTCTTTAATCACAAAACCTCCTTTATCTTCTAATTTAACCTCACTCATTTTTGCAATCCAGAAGGGAATGCTTCATTATAAAATGAATCAATCCTGAGCAGTTTCAAAATAGAATAGCTTTGCCATGACTTGTCAAAGGCATAGTAAATATTCTGTAAGGAATAGTACACCACTCTGGAAGTGTGCCACCATTATGAGTTTACTTCTGAAATAAAGAAACAAGTTGCCTTTGTTCTAGGATTGCAATGTCCAAATATCAGAGCCAACATTTGTAATGTTTGGGGGAGGGGGGGGGAAGGAAGAAGAGCTTTATTTTGCAGATTCCGTTCAAATTGAGAGTTCAAGAAAACAGAA